>JAGDQP010002611.1:3961-102503 GCA_022664845.1 Lepisma saccharinum | reverse complement strand
GTTAGTGATACTGTTAATCTATATCAGCAAAGGATTGCATCCCAAATGAAAATTCCAAAATCAGGAAGAAATGATGGACGTTTTTAGGAACACCTGGTTTACCAAGTAGGGGTTTCTTTTCAAAGTTATGTGAAAATGACGATCTTATACTTATCTTACAAATTAAATATTTTCATAGTAACTGCAAACGCGGTAGAAGTCGAGTTTAACCGAGTGCCTCAATTAGTGACTGTGGGAACGTTGAGGTTAGGTACGGGTATGCATCTTTACACTTTCGTTTGTTTGATTAAAAATACTGTAAAAATACATAACCGCACCTAACCTTACCTAACCTCCACGTTCCCATGGTCATTAATTAAGGCAAAGCCGAGTTTCACCGAGTACTAGGTTATCTCAACTTCTACCGCAAACTCAATAAAATCAATCCTATTAATAAGTTCATTGATATTTTAACCCTCAACGTTTCTTGGTGATTATCACATTAATCTACATTAGGAGCTCAACGTATTTTTATTAATTATGTTACATCGTTTAAAAATATTCTATTCAATTCAGTTTTACGTATATTTTCTAATTATATTTTAAATTAATTGATGTTTAACTAAATTCGGTTTAGTTAGCTTTGATAGCATATTAAGTTCAGATTACATTCGATAAAAATGTTTTCCAAAAAGGAACCGAAGTGAATATAATGGAGCAGCTCCAAAGTATGTTTAAGCTTCTGATTTTTTCTTTTTCCTTTTTCAAAGTATATATTGATTGAAATTATTTAGTTACTTTTACCAGCAATATCACAAAGTCTCAGAAGTTTTGCAGCACCTGTTGAGAATCACTGATCTAGAGTCTACCGCTATTCAATTGTAGTATGATATACTGTGAAACCTGGCATACAACTATACTAACCTATAGGAATCTTGCTAGATTGCTGGTAAGCACATACTTGTACACTAAATTCTTCGTGTTATATTTTGATTTAACAAGAAATGTTAGGTTAGTTCACAATAAAGTAAGGGTGCCTTTCAGATACTGCCCCGGACAAGCAATCACCCTGTTCACTACATCATTTCGGATCTGATTTCGAAGGACTATAGGCCTTAAGCATAATTAAAGGAAACCAATATGTTAAACTATACTAATCCAACCTAGCCTAACCTTCCACTGTTTAGAATAGTGCAGCATAAATGGGATGGTTGCACAAAACAAAGAATCTTATTCTAGTGCTCGTTCCTGAAATAACTTCGCGGGCTAGTGTTGCGGTGCCGAGCCTGACTTAAAAATGCTCAGAACATTGATGTTCTAAAGTTATAACAAGGGGAATTAGTAGATTTGCTATTTATTTTCTAAATATTCCATACGGAAATCTTGAAACATAGCGTAAGAGTGATTTCAATAGGTTGTGTAATACTTTCAACGCCTATATATTATTAGGCCATCTAGCAGATTAATACAAGGAATTTAGTACATAATAAATTGCAGAAAAAAAAGAATGAACTTGAATCCAAAAACGAATGTTAGAGTAGGATAAAGAGGAAATGTTCTACGAACACCCACCTATAATATTTTTGTACATAAACGCGTTGTTACAATGCAGTCCGTAATTTACATTTAAATAGTATATTTGCATTCCAGCTAGACAGTAAACACCTCAGATTTGATGAGGTTGACTACTACTTCCCCGAAAGAGTAAACACGTGGAAGCATATTACGTTTCAACTTGTGTATAGCAGAGTTACATTTTAAACAACCGCTCTTATCAAACGCTAGTTGGAAACTGAATTCACCGACCTTAACCGCAACTGTCACTACTATCGAGCACTGGTAGAGACATCTACAGGTATACGTGAGAACTTCTAGCAAACATTTCTTGTTGTTCTGTGTTTCAACCTGCTTTTACTTTTCGTTCGATAGTAACAAAACACAATCGTAGAGCGTACCTAGCTCGGTTTAGACCATATATGCTCAATCCCGGCACGCGTTGAAACGACTCGGCTTGATTCAGTCTACTTATATTCACACAGAATTTCCCGAGTCGACCCGGGTCAGGGTGCCTGTGTGAAAACGCCGTTGTAGTTCAAGGAGTTCTGCGACAGCGCGAGAGTGGGCAACGTCTTGTTTCCATGAGCTTCCCTTTCACGCTAGTAATTTGATGTGTCCGCCATATTTATTGTAATCGATTAAAAACTACTTTTAGTTTTATATAGTAACAAAACGCAATGGTAACCTAGGGCGTACCTAGCACGATTTATCGTACAGATTGAAATGGGCCAATCGCGGCACGCGTTGACACGACTCAGCTTGATTTAATCCCCTTCTGTCACACAGAGGTTCCGGAGTCGACCCGGGTCAACACTGGTAAGGGTGCCTGTGTGAAAACGCTATAACAATGTTCGGAATCATCTAATTTGTTTGTATTTTTCCGTATCCAAGCACATTACGTAATGATGGATTCACACACATTGAAAGCGACAGAAGTCGTATAGTTTTCATTATACATTATACAAACTTTGGCCTAATGGCTTACCTTGGCAGCAACGGACAAGCATGGCCGTGGAGGAAAAACTTAACAGGAGACCCGTTTTGCATTTAAATATAACATGGGAATCAATTTAAAGAAAAAAAAACTATTATCCTTGCTCTTTTATTTTCTCATTGAACGTCATGCGTATTATAGCATGCCTAAAACAGTCTAGACTTCACTAGGCCATGAAATATGGTAATATTTGAGATTTGCCTATCATATAACCGGGAAATTTGAAAATGCTTATCGAATTCAACTTACAAGTTAGAACCATGCCACGCGAAGTACCGATTTTGTTTGGTGTTGCGTTCCCCTGACACTAGGAGCGCTACTGTTACTCATTTCCCTGTCAGGTGTTCGTTCAGTTATACATGGATCTTTGGATTAATAAGTTTCCCGCAAACTCCGACAACTTTCGTCATCACCGGGGGTGCGTTTAATTAACAGCCTGGCCATGGGCAACTGTGCTTAATTAGCAGCTAACAGGCCGCGCCACAGTCTGGCTGTGGGCTGACTAGAGGTAGAACATACAGTTCGTTTTTGGCGGGAAGCAGAAGAAGCTGGCGAGAATCAGCTGTTGCCAACCACACTATACTTATTGGGTTGTATGATAATTTGGATTCAAGTATACAGCGTATTCCTTGTTTGTATATGGGTTGCTATAAAACAATTGAAATTTTCTGTTAATTAAAAATAATAAAAATTATTTAATAGGTACAGGGAAAAAAGAGTGTAGAACACTTAATACGTCACGGTGACGGTTCACACTAACAAGATGTACGAATCATTAACTTGTTTTGTGTTAGTATGGTTATAGTTCAGGAGATGGCTCAAGTTGATAACGATGTTTTCTGAAAAATCAGTCCGGAAGATAATACATTAACTATATCGATATTAAGTTTCAGACACGTAAGTTGCTTTAAGATCTTCACTGGAGGATATTTTCTCGTGCTCTGAGCATGAGGTAGTATTTTTCCATGGGAGGAAACCGTTATCTCGAAAGAAAACGATGACATATGCTGTTAGTACGCAAACGCTATATACTATACAAAGAATAAGTATAATATTGTAATTAATTTGAGTTCCACGTAACTATCGCCCTTGTGTGTGTCATAGAGAACCCTGTTTACAAGTGATTAAAATGACTTGAGTACTCTGTCCAACTATAACCTGAGCATACTGAGGAGGGACAGATATATTAACTCTCCATATACGCGGTATACAATAGCCTGTACAATTTGTAAATCTAGAATATGTCTTCTTAACTATAACTCATGTGCACCGTGGGTGGCCTATATTATTACGGTAGTTCTAGATATTGGCTGATTCTGTTGTACGGCGTTGAATATACTTCAAATGCTGGTTTCATTATTTCGAATACGTAGCATGCATAATGTGATGTAAAATCAAGGAGTGATAGGAGTGTTGCTAAAACACATACGTTCTTCTACATTATATCCTTGCACTCATATAACTCCCTTGGTTTTGCATGACGTTCTGGGTTCTATATATCCAAAACGATCAAAGTAATAGTATTTAAAGTATCTTCAAACGCCGTCTAACAGGAGTAGCTAATATAGAGAATAAATCCTCCTTGTATTTCTAGACAGAGGCTCTATGAATTTACAACTCTCACTGCCTTCTTGAGTGTGCCTATTTTAACTATTAGGGCTGATTTTCACTCAATCTTTCGTTGCTTGTGATTTGGGTGAGTAGCCAATTGAAACACGTGTTTTATAGCGTGTTCTATTGTACGGTAAGTGTGGCACGTATTTTAATTGGCTATTCACCCAAATCGCACGCAAAGCAAGCAACGTAAGCTTTCATGAAATCCAGCCCTTACAATAAAGCACGCAATAAAATACATGTTTCAATTGGCTACTCATCCTAATCTCAAGCAACGAAGCGGGCTTGAAAATGAGCCCTTGCCCATGTGTGTCCAGTAGGCATAGTACCCTATAATGGCTATTTGTTTCAAAATACAGGCTAGAAATATAGCTTATCAAAAAACAACTAACAGCGTTAATTTGGTTAATATGAACGGATAGAAAATGCGGTTCCCTACATTCTGAGAAAATTTCCCCTCTCTCGAAATTGTATAAATCGGAAACTGCTAGCTTCACGAAACCGTTTTAGATAAGGTTATCTACATTTTAGCTCTATTTCATCAAGTACTCACGATTCTAGTGTTTTGATAGTTGTACAAAATATAAAACCAACCACGCTCAGTCATGTTCAACGAAGAAGGTAATCAACATTTACAATTTCTATGTCTTTTCTATAAGGCCACTGGCCGGACAAATTTAACGCACCCCGGAATTCAAAAAGTGTTCACTGTTGTCCGGAATGGACCCGTCTGACTCAGACTTATGGCAGGTAACAGCAAATTTTAATCAAAACACTAGGTTATACCACCTAATCTACTAAAGCATATGGGATAAATTACCAAACTTCGCTCTGTGGGATTAGTAGTTTACTAGTCCCAAATAACCATTTAATATGCCGTTTAACTCGTAAAACTGTAAACCAATAAATAGAATTTCAAATGTTTGTCGAAATAGGATCGTAAAACATAACAGAATCTATTCCTCCATTGCATTTGCCAATTAGGTTTAGTTACATTGAATTTTGTCATAAATGATTTGCTCCAAAAGGAATACTAACTATGTCACTGCTCGGCACATATCATCGAGGCTTTCTTACAAGAAAAGTATTTAATTTGTTTGATAAATAAGTTCGCTATTAATACATGCTGTTTTCTTGAGTAAAAAACGCCTAAATTCAATGTACTGAAGATTTTCCATAAGATCAAAATTTCTCAGTAGCATTAATTGCATCTAAACGCATAAATAAATTTCTAGTTACAAAGGTTGAAACTACATTAATGTGCTCGAAGGCGTCAAATAAAAAGTTTAATTTTACACAGCCGGGACTGCATGAACAAACGTCAGTCCCAATTTTCTTTGCACTACTACGATTACATAAAGTTATCCATATGGTATTTTCGTTCATTTATTGCATTTATACATTCAAGCAGTAGACACTACTGAAATATTCATTGGAATAACGTGCTATTCAAATTTTAATACTAATAAGATTCGTTTGTATTGTTCGGTTGTGTAATCAACATAACTAAAATATCGTAAGGTTTGAGAAGAAGTATTGGAAGAACAGAGTTGAAACTCTTCGCCAAACTCCAAAAGTATAGCGAAAAGGAAAATAATATTTCTCTAAAAACTCGCATGCAGTAAACTGCAAAAAAAAAAAAAAAAAAAAAAAAATCAAACAGAAGGTTAAAATTTTTAAAGGCATCATCGTACGAAATTTTTATCACCTGGGTTTGTACCAAATCAACTTGAGAAGAAACATGGCCTAAAGTAGGAGTAAAGTTTTCGAAAGATACACCGTATGTTCTACTAAAACATGGCTTACGGAGGAAAAATCAGTGCCCGCTTGCCATTTAATCTATCATTACAACAGAAATCATAGTTCCGAAAGAATTCAGCAAATTAGACGTTCTCAACAAGACAATTTGAAAAATTGAAATTACATTCTAATTTCGAGCCTGCATAGGAAGATAAAAAAAAGTCAGAACTAATAAATTAAAAATCGATGAAAATAGAGTTCATAGAGAAATTTTGGATCAAAATCTGAATAACTTAGAAAATAAATAAATAGTTCCATAAATAGATATTTACATCGCTGTTGTTTCTTCAACCAACAATTTCTGGCTTCGGCTAGGCAAGATAAAGCATCTGGCGAACTTCAACACGCACTAAACTTTAAACTTGCACTGACATACCTAATATCTGAAGAGGTTGTAAATTAACATCTACTTCTTGTTGTCAGCTTATGTCAGAAGCAAATTCATTATAGTTGTCGATTCTGGCTCTTTAGTCACTATAACTTTTGTTTTTACAGCCTCAGTCTCAGAGGTGACATTCTTAGTGAAAAAGTGGTGCCGTAAATCTATGTACTGTTTAATATCAGACTTCATCCAATAGAAAGGAGGGAGAGGGAAGCTCCTAGCTTAACAAGATGAAAAATAGACCTCTCTCAGGGGTCCAAACAATGATCGTTGCAAAGCAGATGACAGCGAGAGAAATAGAAATGATGACGTTTATTAAATAAATCAAGAAACGGCAAGAAAATAGAAAGAAATGAAAGAAAACTTTAATTAACATTTTCGAGTGCAAAGTACAAGAGATGATCGATGAATGGATGATAAATTTATCCAACGTGGACCTATATCTCTCTTCGGTACATCTCGAAGAAAAACATTACCTCATCATTCCAAATTTATTCATGCCTGCAAGGATGTTCTAATAGAGGATATGTGATTTCGTCAAGAATATGAAGCCAAACGTCACTTTTTAGTCGCGCCCACTTACTCCAATCAAAAACATTGCTTTTGGCTAACAAAGATGGCACCAAGCTCTGTAACTGTCTGCTAATGAATCAGGTACGTCGCTTTGGTCGATGCTCAGTTGTTTTTTTTTTTTTTTTTTTGCTTCACACTCTCGCTGGGCATGAGATAGCTATAACCGTATCCTCTATTAGAACATCCTTGGCAGCTAAGATGAAAACAATTCAAGAGCGAAACAGAACAGGAGAATAAATGAAAAGCGTTAAAGCCATAGATATATAAATAAGGGGAGATGCCATAAATGAAGCGCTGAGAGGATAAACCCAGTGCTTCAATATTCTTGAAAGAGAAAGTGCAACTACAGATACTTATCAGAATAATGGAAACACCTGTAGTTGGCAACACGTCAGATGTATGGGTTGGCAGTGGTGTCGTGGCGACCGCAGCGCCGGACTGCTGGTGGTGGTGTGTTAGGTCGGTCTCCATACTACGTCAGGCGTCGTGGAATAGGAGTATGCAGTGGCTGCAGCAGACGGAGCTAGTGTAAAATGGGAGACCTCTCAGAGTTTCAAAGAGGGCAAATTGTTGGTGCGCGGTTATGTGGAGTGAGTGTGACGGCAGTGGCTAGTGTGTTAGGTGTGTCGCCAGGGACAGTGTCGAAGGTGATGACGGCCTACACAACACACGGGAGAACCACATCGAGGAAGCGGAACAGTGGGCGGAAGAAAAGCATCAGTGACAGGGCAAGCCGGGTATTAAAGCGCATTGTCACGCGGAACCGTCGTGCCACTGCGGCGCAAGTGACGGAGGAACTCAATCAGCACCTTCCCCAACCTGTTTCGACAATCACAGTCCGCCGCGAATTACATGACATGAACTTACGGGGTCGTGTTGCACGGGCCAAACCTCTCATCAGGGACCAGAACGCTTTAGCACGCCGCACATGGTGCCGCGACCATGCAACTTGGACCGTTGACGACTGGAAACGTGTGGTATGGTCGGATGAGTCACCATTCATCCTATTCCAAACCACGGGCCGTGTTTATGTGTGGAGAACGCCCAAAGAAGCGTATGATCTGCAGTGTCTCCGCCCAACTGTGAAACATGGCGGCGGCACGGTGATGCTGTGGGCCGCAATATCATGGTTTTCATTGGGCCCTGTGGTCACACTTCGCGGACGCATCACTGCCAACGATTATGTCGCAATTTTAGGAGACCACTTGCATCCTATGGTCCGGATGTTGTTCCCGGACAATGACGCCATATTCCAGGATGATAATGCACCCATTCACACAGCTGGAGTTGTTGCAGCGTGGTTTGAGGAACATCGGGATGAAGTTCAACACCTCCCCTGGCCCGCCCAATCCCCAGATCTCAACATAATTGAACATCTGTGGTCCATCTTGGAAACACGACTCCGGCGACGATTTCCACCTCCATCCTCTCTCACAGAACTGGCCGATGCCCTGCACGAGGAATGGTGTAATATTCCACTTGCTACCATTCACGACCTCTATGCCTCCATCCCACGTCGCATCAAGGCTGTTCTGAAGGCGAAAGGTGGCCCGACACCATATTAATCTGGTAAGTTGCACTTTCGTTCAGGTGTTTCCATTATTCTGATAAGCATCTGTATGTCTTTCACTTTCTATGCTTGGCATAGCGCGAAAGCAGGAACGTTGTACTCTACCCACAGGAACTCTACACTACTACTGCCACATCATGCTTATAACGGTTGTTCTCTGTACTCGTGGGCGGAATAGGATCAAGATCAAATCATCTCATCTTAACTGAACCAATCTTCTGTATTAGAAACATTAAAAAGCAGTGGAAAAACATTTATGAAAACATTAATTTGATTTTATGGACTCTTGTCTAGTGTCAGAGAACTCCTTAAGTGATGTAGCCTAGCAACTTAATAATGTAAAATGTGGCACATATCATCGGTCTGAACCAAAGATGCCTAAAGGGAATTAAATCAATTCCAAACCAACATGACATTTTCAGGGAAGTTTGATCTGTGGGTTAAAAGCAAATCTTGATACAGAATCTCAATGGAAGGTTGCTTGAGAATATGACGTCATTACCCTATGGAGGCAAAAAAAGATAAAGCTATGACCTGTGCGATGCGCACGCGCCGTGAACGCGCATGGGGATATGCAGGTAGCGCTCCAAAAATTCGCGAACTACGGCACGAAGTGAGGTGGGGTAGCCAGTCCCACGCTCGACCGCCATTAGCTTCCCAGCTGCACAGGAGTACCAACGACACTCTGGTGCTCCATTTGGGAGTCTGAGTGCACTTCAGAGCGCCAGGCATGGGGACACTGAAAAATATCAAGAGCATCCTGGCCTGGATTTAAACTCGGTCCGCCCGATTCTCAGTCAGAGGCTCTAATGCTTGAGTCACGGTGTCTCCATCCTACGGAGCCACTTTAGATAATATGAACGTGGTGAGTCAAATGTCAGCACACCTCCTTTCTTTACACATGATGGTACAAGTAAGGAAACAGCCTCGGAGGTACTCATTGCCCAGAGGACGGATTGCAACTGGCAACGGCAGTGGTCAGTCCGGCAGGAAGTCAGAGGGTCAAAATACCCGGGTATGGACTGTAGACTGCCAGGACAACGACACGGCAACTCGAACGAACCTATACGTGGCGACCCTCAACTGTCAGTCACTTGCAGGAGAGGACAAATTAGAAGAATTGCAGAATGAACTAACAAGGATTAAGTGGAACATCATAGGACTATCAGAAGTGTGGAGGAAGAATGAAGAACAGTTGGAACTACCGTCGGGGCACACGTTCTACTTCAAAGGAACAGAAAATCGAAAACCGACAGGCGTTGGCTTTATAATTAATAAAGACCTGAAGACACGGATCACAGAAATTGAAGGAATTTCAGATAGAATCGCACGGGTAGTAATAAAGATAAACAACAGATACAGTATGGAAATTATACAAGTGTATGCTCCAACATCCTCACACCCGGAGGAGGAAGTCGAAGACCTACATGTGGAGATACTGAAGATTTTGGATAGTAGCAAATCGCATTGCAAAATTGTATTGGGAGACTTCAATGCGAAAGAGGGAACCAAGCAGAGCGGTGACACGAAAGTTGGAAACTTTGGATTTGGCAAAAGAAACAAGAGAAACGAGAAGTTAGTGGAATTCTCAAAAGCCAACAAACTATTCATTTCCAGGATATTTTTCAAGAAACCGCCCCAGAGGAAGTGGACATGGAAAGGCCCAAATGGGACCAAAAATGAAATAGACTACGTTCTGTCGAATAACAGGGAAATTCTGCAAGACGTGTCTGTTCTGAACAGTTTCAAAGTCTCGAGTGATCATAGGATGGTGAGATGTAAGCTGAAACTAAATACTAGACTTGAGAGAAAGAAGCTTATCAGAGGAAAACCGTCACTTTTAGATCTGAAAAATCTTGGAAAACACAGACAGACATTCGAGATAGAACTAAGCAACAGATTCAACTCGTTGGAAGAGTTAGAGGATGAAAAAGACATCGATAGCAGAAATAAAATATTGACTGAGATAATAAGAGAAACAGCCAACGAAATAGTAGGCACCAGAAAGAAAAAAGAACGCAAAATCTCAGAAGAAACTAAACTCTTGATGAAGAAAAGAAGGGAAATGAAAGAAGAGGAGAATTGCATCAAGAGGATTGAGTACATAGAACTAAATAAAACCGTAAGGATGAGAATAAGAGAGGATGTACGAAGATATAACGAAAATTTGTAATAAATACAATCGAGGAAAACAAGAGCCAGAAGAAAATCAAACAGCACCTCATGATAGGGAAAAAGCAAATAACTGCAGTTAAGAGACTAGGCGGAACTGTAACACAAAATAAGGAAGAAATTATAAAAATATTTGAAAATTTTCACAGAGAATTGTACTACTCCGAGGAAGAACTAGGAAATGAAGACTCAGAAGAAAATGATGTAGAAGTTCCAGACGTAATGAAAGAAGTGGATGAAGTACTTCAAGGTATGAAGAACGGAAAATCACCAGGAGAAGATGGACTCACAGCAGACATGTTTAAATGGGGAGGTGAAAACATGAAAGAGGGACTTGCCAAACTATTCTCGATGTTCCTGAGGAAGAGAGAAATACCCTCAAGATGGAATAATGCCGTCATCATTTTGTTGTACAAGAAAGGGGACAAAGAACGCGTCGAAAACGACAGACCAATTAGCTTACTTTTAATCCTATACAAAATGTTCACCAGAGTTATTTTGAATCGTATTGAACGAGACTTTGATTTTAACCAGGGAAGAGAACAAGCCGGATTTCGTCGTGAATTTAGCACAATGGACCACATACAAACATTGAATTAAGTTATGGAAAGGACTAATGAATATGAACTTCCACTGTGTTTGGGATTCATAGATTTTGAAAAAGCTTTCGATTCGGTCTCCTTGTCAGCAGTACTTAAATCACTTGAACATCAAGGCATCGAAAGTGCATACATCAAGTTACTGCGAAACATTTACTTCAAAACTGTTTTGTGCGGTCCTGGAGAGAGTGTTCCAAAATTTAATCTGGGATGAAGTTGGAATTAAAATTAATGGCGAATATCTTCATCATCTACGGTTCGCTGATGATATAGTCGTGCAGGCTTCAAGTGCAGAAGAACTACAAACCAGAATGGAAAAACTGTGTAATGAGAGTTCGAAAATAGGCCTTACAATGAACTTAAGTAAAACAAAAGTAATGTACAATCAGCATGTTGCAAAGAAGGAAATGAAGATTAACGGAGAGGCAATAGGCATAGTTGATGAATATGTTTACCCATGTAAGCTCAAAACATCGAATACCAAGTTGAGTGATGAAATAAATAGAAGATGTAAAATGGCGTGGAGTTCGTTTGAAAGACTTCATTTTATTTTCAAAAGTAAACTACCAATGTGTTTGAAGCGTAAAGTTTATAATCAATGTGTGTTTCCCGTAATGATGTACGTCTGCGAAACTTGGACATTGAATGCGCAAACGACTCAAATATTGAGAGTCACACAAAGAGCAATGGAGAAATGCATGCTAGGTATCACCAGGAGTGACAGTAAGACAAATGAATGGATTCGCGCACAAACAAAGGTAGAGGATGTAATCAAGACTACGAAGAAGATAAAGTGGAAATGGGCCTGTCACAGCTAGACGAACAGATGGAAGGTGGACGACAAAAATGTACTCCATTGGATTCCTAGAGAAAAGAAACTACCGAGACGACGTCCAAATGTAAGATGGGTAGATGAAATCAAGGGTTTTTCAGGTGCTACATGGATGAGGATAGCAGCAGACCGAGTTATGTGGAAAGAAAGGGGGAAGGCCTTCATCCAGCTGTGGATAGAAAACGGCTGAATATGATGATGATAATGTATATTTTTGACAATTACATTCTGATAAGAAATAATTTGAGTTATATTGTAAGCACGTCTTGTAATTATTATTTTTGTAAATCATAGTTTCCGTGTTATTGTGTCTTTAATGTGTGCAGTCACCCGTGGCTATTTTATATAGTAATATTTAAACTGTTCATTTTAGGACAATTTGAATTCTCAAAAGAAATGTTTAAAGTATTTGAAACGTTTCTTTACAAAAATGCTTAGTTTTCGCGTGAATAACATTTTAATGCAGCCTGTACAGTTGAGCTAGACACGTTCAGCGGTATTTTGTGTAATGACGTCATACGCTTACACATGACCCCCTCCAGTGTGGTCCTATATCAGGATTTACTTCTCACATAGAGAACCACCTTCACTGAAAGTGGCTTGTTGGTATCACAATTTGTATGATCAAGTTACTAAGCTACCTGACTAGTTTTAAAAAATGCAATGTGTGAAACATAATGAAACGAATGTCGTGCTGTGAATAAGGGATTCATAATTTATAAGTTTGAATACAATGTATTATTTATATTGATTTTCTTCCTGATTTTGTTTCGTCCAGTTTCTTCGTTCGGTAACCATAAATGTAACTGTAAATAGAAAAAGAATCTTTTACGTTGCCTAAAGGTCTTAAAATTTCAAATTCAAACAAGAGTCTTTCAGTGACGAGTAATATTTTTATTTACTTCCACAGAATACTTTGGATCCTTATATGCTCGTTAGGTTTGATCGGAGCCTCCTTCATGATCAGCTCCATATGGGATGAGTATGTGAATAGTCCAACTGTTACTGTGGTCGAAGATAACAATTATCCTCTCTACAAAATTCCTTTTCCCGCTGTTACTGTATGTAATGTTAACAAAGTTGTCAGATCAAAAGCCGAAGACTTTGTAAAACCGTAAGTAACCATTTAATATTTATTTCTTTTTCAAGATATAAGGTATATTGCATAAGAAGATTGTGTTTAAAATGTCGAAGACGTAGGTCAAATATGAAATAGCCTACTACTTTGATATTCAGTTATAGCTTTCATTATTTACAGGATATGAAATGTGTTCATCCTATGTGAGAACATGAACACCATTAAATAAATCAGAAAAGTATCTACATAAAGGCCAATGTGAGAAATGATTTTATGGATTACTAATTTGAATTTTGATTAATTAGAAATTTTGATATTTTAACAATGTTTTTAATTGTTTATTTTGAAATTTTGAATGTCAAGAATGAGAAGAAAAATTCTTGGACAGTTGAATTTATGAATAATAAGTTCCGATGTCAATTAGAAAGTTTCATAAACAGAAAGGATAATGAGTCTGAGTTAAATGATCAGCTATGCCTATGAAGTGAATATAAAGTGTTCAATGTATTTAATTTGTGTGAAAGCCAGAAAATAATAATAATTACGCCTTGAAGAGAATATAAGCTAATCTAGTTTTTGTGTTTATTGGTGTATGTTAATGTACAGTATATACAACTGTCATATTATGATTTGTACATGCACATTAAAGGTTTATCGAGAAAAACTTTGTCGAAATTTCCGGTGCCTGAGTGATAAAAAGTGCGCATGTTGGCAGAGACTTCGTATGATTTTTTTGTTTTTGTTTTTTAAGACTTTTCGGAGGTCGTCCTGAGTTTCCGCATCGGCTTTGATAATCTTACTGCAGGAAAGTAGAAAAATGAAAGCTAAGGACCTTCTTAGGGTAGTTATCGAAGTTTGTGCCTCAAAATCCTTATTTAATAGAAGCATGTTTTGCTTTAATAGTTTTCTGTGAGGAACGCACGAGAAAAATGAAGGAAGACGGCAACGGTGGCTCTCTTTTTTTCTGGAGTCTCATGAACAAAAGGACCATTGAAACAATAGAACCTGGAAGGGGAAGGTGCGGAGAAGCGTTTGTTTTTACGGTGATTGACTCTTCATTTACTTTATACTGCGGTTCTCGTGTGATCAGCTCGGGTGAAACGAAAAACAGCTATCCAAGTAAGACAATTGTGCTACCAATTTGCGGTTCCTGTTGTCGTTAGTCCACGTTGTTAGCCATTCGTCAGCTGGTTTCCATGCTGAAAAGTATTCAAAACTGTGGTATCGTTAATATGTGCTTATGTGCTATATTAGTGTGTTTCCTCGTTAGTGATGATGCGACGATGACGAAAAAGAGTTGTATTCTACGTGAACACGTAAGAGTCCAATTGTTTGGATTTCCAGAAGAAATGCATTTTCAAGATTATTTGTAGGCACCGGATCCACGTCTTCCAATGCCGCCGATACCATCAGTGCAATGTCACTTCTTGAAGCTCCTGTTCTGAAAGTAACAGCAGAGACGTTTTCTAGAAGAGGACTACGTCGAAGATTGAGGTTCATAATCCAATTCGGTACTACTGGACTCTAGTTGGTCTGTTGAAGATGAATCTTCTGATGTTGTCTGATATTTTTTGCGCTTGCGAAGAACAGGATTTTTTATTCCCGTTGTCCTCGAAACACGTCTTTTTTGTATACTGCAAGTGAATTCGTACTTTTGTACTTCCCTTTCGATCATTGCTGTTCTTTGATCTGGTACAAACAAACCCTCTCCTGTTTTTTCACATCTACAATCCTCTCGAATAGAGCGCTTGTATGAGCAAATTTCAATTATCAAAACTTGTCATTTTTCTACAAGGACTTGGACACTTCTAAGATTTGCGTATGCTCAGACATTATTTATGATAATCCGTTTTCATTCCAACAACTCTATGTAAACCCAGAACAGAATGTCTTTCAAGTACTTTCCCTGCAGTTAACTTGGCTATATCAGTACCTGGTGATCTTTATTACATTCGCCCTTTCTCTTCTTCAATTTCCAGTCGAAATACCTTATTATATGCCAGTAAATTGGAATATAATGTCCCTGCAATTCTTCTGGCGATCCAAACAGTTTGATTCTTATGTCTCTACGTAAGGCAACTTTTTTCGCCAATCGTGGAATTGTCGCTAACTATCGTACAGGGAGGAAACACAGTAATATAACACACAAGCACACATTAACAACACCACAGTTTTGGATATTTTTCAGTATGGAAACCAGATGACGAATGGCTAACAACGTGGACTAACGCCAACTGGAACCGCAAATTGGTATCACAATTGTCTGATTTTGGATAGCTGTTTTTCGTTTCACCCAAGCAGATCACACGAGAACCGCAGTATAAAGGTAATGAAGAGTCAGTCACCGTTGAAACAAACGTTGCTTCCCATCTTCCCCTTCCAGGCTCTATTGTTTCAATTGTCCTTTTGTTCATAAGACTCCAGAGAAAAAAAGAAAGCCACCGTTGCCGTCTTCCTACATTTTTCTCGTGCACTCTTCACAGAAACTGTTAAAGCGAAACATGCTTTCATAAAATAAGGATTTTTGAGGCACAAGCTTCCATAACTACCCTAAGAAGGTCCTGAGCTTTCGTTGTATGTCTATGACGTATCAGATCACAAAATCTGTTGATAATACTACAAAACCTGGGCTTCAAAGCTGGAAATTGCATATTTAAAAGAAAATATTGCGCGAGTTCTGTACCTTCCTGTGGTAAAATTTTCAAAGTTGATGCGGAACCTCAGCACGAACTCCGAAAATTCTAAAATATCAGACGAAGTGTCTTCCACCAATGTGCACTTTTTAGTACTAGGGCATCGGAAATGTCGACAACAAGTTTTTTGTACACCCTAATAATGAATGTTATTCTGGTGATGAAAGAGATTAAATAAATAAAAAAGGAAGTGAAAGAAGGAGTCTCACAAGTTATTAGAAAAGTGTGGGAGCAAATAGAAGTTGATACGGGAGTACAAATAAGGTCTATCCCATTACTGTCGTCAGAGGATAAACTTATAGTTGATTCATCGGAACATTATCAATCACGAAAGGAAGATGAACAGAGTCAACTAATGAGAAGTGTGTTATAGATTGATACGTGCTTTACTGGATGTGACCAGGTTTATGTTGCCATACAGTTGCACAAGAAGAACGATTTCAGGACAGTTACAAGATCAAACTACTTGCAGGGAATTTGTGTAGTTGACCCAGAAACAGTTAAGGAAATAGTGATCGAAACAGAAGATACCTATCCAATTGTTACTGTTGTTCCGTTAGAGTTAAGTTCAAAAGCTAGTGACACAGCAAATGCAGTGTCCTAAGATAAAGTTGATAATCAGGAACTCACCGTTTGCAATTTTGTTGATGAAAGAATTACACTGAAATCTGGAGATGAGGATAGCAAACTTGAAATTATAAAGATGATGCCACAGAAGTCACAAGTTGTGAAACAAACTCATACAAATAAACATTGTGTTCAATCCAGTGCAAGATATAGCTGTTGTCACGGTACATGAAATCGAATTCCGAATTTACGATCATTCAGGAAAACAAACTGTCTATACCGAGAGTTATCAAGAGAAAGAAATCAGTACAAGGAGTTGAAGTTGAACCAGGAATTCATCACTGTCAATGTGAAAAGGAATAATGTATTAAAAACCAAAGACTTCAGTTATGCAAACAAAACATCATGAACTTATCAGGAATGTAGGAGTAACGTAAATAATGTATTTTATAAATGACTTCGAATTTCTGCAAGCAAAGGGCATGTGAAATTGATTCATTCTATGTGAGAGCATAAACGCCATTAAGTAAATCAGAAAAGTATTTACCTAAAGGTCAATGTGAAAATTGAATTTCATTGAACGAATTTGAATTAATTAGAAATTTTAATATTTTAACGATGTTTTAATTGTTACTTTTTATAAGTTTTGAATGTCAAGAATGAGCAGAAAAATTCTTGGACAGTTGAATTCGTGAATAATCAGTGTTCAGATGTCAATTAGAAAGTTTCATAAACAGAAAGCATAATGAATGTGTGTGTATGTGTGTAACAGTTAAAGCATCAGCAATGCCTATGTAGTGAATATAAAGTGTGTAATGTATTTAATTTGTGTGAAAGACAGAAAATAAGGAACAAATACAAAGGTTCACACTTCCGATTCGCTGATCCAAGTACCCGTAATTCGAATCAGTAAAGAGTGATGACACTGAGTCGAATTAATAGTATTTCGATAAGTGAATAGGATCTGTGATATAATAAAGTGTTAATGATGGAATGTCTTTTGTATTAAGCCTAATTAAGTCTGAAGAAATGAAATAAATAAAAATAAAAATGATGATATTTGAAAGAATATGTAATTAAGGAGATATTAAATAATAGATAATTAATATGAAATGGAGTGTTCTTAGTTTAAAGTAATAAGGAAATTAATGTTTAGATGGAGGCAATATGATATGAAGAAAGAGATTAATGACAAACACAAACTAAAATTGAGTGATGAATTGCAATGTAAATGAATAACTACACACCCCAATTAAACACGATTAAACACTGGTAATCGGAAATGAATTTCTAAATCTGTTTCTCGAACAATTTAACAAACTGGTTCCAGGCAACAACTGTAGAAGACCATTAGTATTCTTCAACTATACGATTATGTAAGGTATCTTTAATTATTTCGTACATAAGGATCAAACCTCCTCTAAATGCAAGTAGCTTTTGGAGAACCATGAATTGGTGCGTATTGATTTACTTCTCCGACAGTTTTCTAGTAGTGCTTTCACATTGAAGAGAGATACTTCTTCCACGTATCCACCTGACCCCATCAATGCACTCAACATATTTACTTAAAGTTAGAAAACTTACACGTTTATCACATTTTTTCTCTGTAAACCATTATCAAAACAAAAGGATAGAAGCATATCTTTATTCGTATATTTTGTTCATATGTCTTCGTGTACGTTTTGTTCATGTATCTTTACATACACGAGGAATCCCCATTTCTTTATTAATATCGCTTTCTTCTTGATAAAATTGAATAACACTGATTAAGTAGCTCATTTTTTGTAAGATATACTACACTCAGGCACATAAACGAAATATAAATAACACTATTTATGCAAAGAAAAAGTAGTTATGTATACGTTGCGCGGCTATACATAACAAATTAAATCAAATTAAATAGCTAAATAATGAAGTAATATTGTTAGATTTAAAACTGACCGATTTAAATTAACTATCATTTAATAATACATTTTAATATTTTTCATTTATTATAATTTTTATATTGTCACCATTTTTCCTTTAACTTTCATATTAGTATTTGAACGAATCTTTTGTTTCTAAATAAAGAAGTGCTATGAAAGAGAATCAAATCAATCACATAAGAATCAAATTATCGTGTACCCGTTAAACTATAATAGAAAAGAAAATATTAATAATAACGTATTGGTGTATGTTAATGTAAAATATATATTGATGGTTCGTACATACACATGGTTTACGTGTAAGATTTTATTTATTACAGATGTGTTCTTATGCTCTATCATACTTAGAAACCCTTATAAATATCAAGACATATTTTCTATTTAAGTATAGGTCTGTGTTCTAAACTGATATGTTTAGAACTATAGTTGTTCTAAACTGATATGTTTTTACATCAGATCCTTATAATTCAAAAATTCTAAAACATATAGACCTAATGAGAGATATTTGTAAGTTGTAAATTCTAATTCATTGTATTGTAGCTATAACAGTTTTTTTTAATTATTTCCTGCTTGTCTGCCTAATTAGTGGAAAACAGATTTATATTCTGTTTTAGATAATGGTTATAGATTCTTTATTACAAGTATTTTTAAAATTAAAAACTGGTCGCCTACTTCCAAATGCTATAGCATTCCGCATTAATTTGTCCTTTGCAAGTTAAAGTACATACTGTTGAGATTCAATGTCATGAATGCAATATTTACTGAAATATAGTAGTATTTCTATATTTATCATGTTTACAGCTCTCACCATAAATAATATTTATGTATTATATCTCTATATCTAATTTAAAATGTTTTGGTTAATCTATATTTAAATTCTTATTTGTATTTTATTAATTTTTTTCTGTTCCATAGGGACGTTTGCACTGACTACAATACGTGAGGGGGTTACCATATTCTAAAATCTAAAAATGCTGACACCGTTCCCCTCACCAACGCATTCAAGAGCCAACTATGTCGTTTTGTAGCTCCTGCATATTTCTCAATAGAGTTGATTTATTTTAACAATGCCTTATTACTATACAAGTAGTCAAACATAATTATGTTTACATGTAGAAATTGATTTTCACTAAAGCGAGTCCTTTCACAGAATCGCTGGTGAGTTTATTTCTTTCCTTGGTCTACTGTGTTCGATTAGATAAAAGAGCCTTTCAAAACTGGCATTGTGGCCTGATGTTGAAAGCAGAAATTGAGACATCTTCATAATCTCTGCATACTGTTTCACACTTTTACAAAACTTCATATTGTCACACCATTTTTCTTTGCTTGACTCTGCTCTTCCATCATTTGAAGAGACAAATTTCTTCAAATTGGAAAACTGATCAAAAGATTTACTGTTATCAATTTGAACACCTCGCTCCATCAAGAAAGTATGCATTTCTCAACAGTCATATAAGTCCCTTACAGTCATGTGACTTAGAAGTTGCAGAACCTCATAGACTTCAGCTATAAAATTACTTCTTTTCGTGACAGTCTAAGTAGAAATATAGTTTAATAATCTTACATTCCTATTATTGAACGTGATTTGAAAACTTGCGCCCAAACTGGTATTTCACTTTGAGACAACAGTCAAGTTTTTAGTTACACGCAGAAGCAAGGCAGAAATGATCAAATATAGACATTACTTATTTGCGACTCGACCAATACTTGTTTATCTATAATTTATAATAAAATAGCTAATTGATACTTAATGATAATTGCAAGCAATAATTATAAACTAACTTAACACAAACGCTCCCCTGATGAAAATTCGAAATCCTTTTACAATTCATTTTTGACATGAGGTATAAATGTTAAACTATAGTCTAGCTTTACTTAGGGAAGCCAACGATAATTACAAGAGTATCACCGTATTTAACTTTAGGAGCCTATTCCAATTTTTAGCTTCGCTTTGTTCCTATGTACTACGTCACGAAAATGCAAAGTAGTGATGTCCTTGAAACTGTCTCATCATTCAATCTTAAATTCAAACATTTTGCAAAACATTACAACAGAAGATGAATCTTGAATATATGATTGTAATCTTATAATAATACGATTGGAAATCACTAACTATAATAATAATAATAAATTGAATTTCAACGTTCGTTGCGTACAAAAATTTTAACTAGTAATAAAGATATAAATGTCTAGTCGTTACAACGAAGTTTCAAGTTACGAAAACAATATCAAACTGTAGTGGTATTGACTTAAGAGCTCTGAAGCAGATGTTCTGACAAGATTTACAATAAAATAAAGTTATTCAATACACAATATAAGGCGACAACGAGGTGATTGTAACATAACTAGACCAATGAAAATTTTGAATATTTTATTAATTCATTCTTGAATATTGTTGGCATTGCTTTTCCTATAAAATATCACAAGAAAATGAATAACAAAGTAAACAAGCCTAAGTGGTATAATGAAGAATTACGTAAATTAAAAGAACAGTGTTTATTGCCATATGAAATGTACAAGGATTCTGGTCTAACTTATTACAGAGTCCCATATAAAGCACTTAAAAAAGAGTACCAGATCAAAATAAAAAAAGCAAAGTTGGATTTTAACTGCAACAGAGTACTGACTGCAAAAAATAAAACAAAAGCTATATGGAACGTCATTAACGAATCATTGAACATCAATGATAAGCCAAAATGCACAAATGATAATCTGTCCTCGGACACTTTTAACTGGATTTTTGTAAGCAAGGTTGAACAAAAAGTGAAGGCTAAAAAAAAAAAGAATGTCCACATATCTTGAAAAAGCCCCTAACGTGAATATTAGGCCACAGTTGAATTTTAATTTCAGTTGAGCAATTATGCCAAGCCATTAATACTTTAAGCAGAAGTACTACAATGGATGTTTAATAATCAGCTATAATTAAGATGGGGGCAAAATATATAGATGACGTCCTTGCCTACCTGTTCAATAGTTGCATTGAAGAGTGTACTTTCCCAAATAATATGAAAGTGGTCAAAGTACTTTCAATATACAAAAAAGGAAGTAATTTAGATTATAATAACTATCGATCAGTATCAATAATTTCAATATTATCCAAAGTATTTGAAGTAATAATTAACAAACAAGTGGTATATTTTTTAGAGAATAACTCTATTTTACAAACAGACAGTTTGGTTTTAGAGCCAAACATAGTACTGTAAATGCCCTAGTAAATCTCATCAGTGAATGTATTAAGGATGTAAATATCAGAAATAATGTACTTTGTCAATTTTATGATATGTCAAAGGCATTTGACACAATTTCCCATCAAATCTTATTAGATAAACTCAAATATTATGGATTCAGTGATCAAACTTTAGATTTTTTCAGTCCTATTTAACAAATAGATATCAATCTGTGTATTATAATGGTGACTCTTCTTAGTCATCATCATCAACATATTCAGCCGTTTTCTATCCACTGCTGGATGAAGGCCTTCCCATTTTCTCTCCACATATCTCGGTCTACTGCTATTCTCATCCATGCAGCTCCTGAAAAACGCTTGATTTCATCTACCCATCTTGCATTTGGGCGTCGTCTCGGTCGTTTCATTTCTCTAGGAATCCAATGGAGTGCATCTGTCGTCCACCTTCCATCTGTTTGTCTAGCTATGTGACATTTCCACTTCAGCTTCTTCGCAGTCTCAATTTCATCCTCTACTTTTGTTTGTGCGCGAATCCATTAATTTGTCTTCCTGTCCCTCCTGGTTATTCCTAGCATGCATCTCTCCATTGCTCTTTGTGTAACTCTCAATCTTCGAGTCGTTTGAGCATTCAATGTCCAAGTTTAGCAGCCGTACATCATTACAGGTAAGACACATTGATTATAAACTTTACGCTTCAAACACATTGGTAGTTTACTTATGAAAATAAAATGTAGTCTTCCAAACGAACTCCACGCCATTTTATTACATCTTCTATTTATTTCATCAGTCAACTTGGCATTCGATGTTTTGAGCTGGCCTAGGTAAACATACTCATCAACTATGATCCCCCCCCCCCCCCCCGCAAATCTTTATTTCCTTCTTTGCAGCATGTTGATTGTATATGACTTTTGCTTTACTTAAGTTCATTTTAAGGCCTATTTTCGTACTCTCATTACTCAGTTCTTCCATTGTGGGTTGTAGTTCTTCTGCACTTGAAGCAAACAGGACTATATCATCAGCGAACCGTAGGTGATGAAGATAGTCGCCATTAATTGTAACTCCAACTTCATCCCAGTTTAAATTTTGGAACACTCTCTCCAGGACCGCACAAAACAGTTTTGGAGAAATTGAATCTCCTTGCCTTACCCCTTTTCCAACTTTAAATTTTTCACTTTCTTGATGTAGTCTAATGACAGATGTGGCAGTCGAGTAAATGTTTCGCAGTAACTTGATGTATGTATTTTCGATGCCTTGATGTTGAAGTGATGTAAGTACTGCTGACAAGGAGACCGAATCGGAAGCTTTTTCAAAATCCATGAATCCCAAACATAGTGGAAGTTCATATTCATTAGTCCTTTCAATGTTTGTATGTGGTCCATTGTGATAAATCCACGACGAAATCCGGCTTGTTCCCTTCCCTGCTTAAAATCTAAGTCTCGTTCAATACGATTCAAAATAACTTTGGTGAACATTTTGTATAGGACTGACAGTAAACTAATTTGTCTGTAGGTTTCGGCGCGTTCTTTGTCCCCTTTCTTGTACAACAAAATTATAACAACATTATTCCAACTTGACGGTATTTCTCTCTTCCTCAGGCACATAGAGAATAATTTCGCAAGTTCCTCTTTTATCTTTCACCTCCCCATTTAAACATCTCTGTTGTGAGTCCATCTTCTCCCGGCGATTTTCCGTTCTTCATCCCTCGAAGTACTTTGTCCATTTCTTCTTTCATTACGTCTGGGACATTTACATTATTTTCCTCTGAGTCTTCACTTCCTAACTCTTCTTCAGAATAGTACAATTCTCTGTAGAAATTTTCAAATATTTTTATAATTTCTTGTTTATTTCGTGTTACAGTCCCGGCTGGTCTCTTAACTGCAATTATTTGCTTTTTCCCTATCATGAGCTACTGTTTGGTTTTCTTCATGCTCTTGTTTTCCTCGATTGTATTTCTTACAAGATTTTCGTTATATCTTCGTACATCCTCTCTTAGTTTCTTCCTTACGTTTTTATTTAGTTCTATATATTCAATCCTCTTTATGAAATTTTCCTATTCTTTCAGTTCCCTTCTTTTCTTCATCATGAGTTTAGTTTCTTCTGAGATTTTGCTCTCTCTCTCATTTTTTTTATGCCTGCTATTTCCTTAGCTATTACTATTATTATCTCAGTCAGTATTTTATTTCTGCTACTGATGTCTTCTTCATCCTCTAACTCTTCCAAGGCGCTGAATCTGTTGCTTAGTTCTATCTCGATTGTCTCTCTGTTTTTTCCTAAATTTTCCAGATCTAAAAGTGGCGTTTTCCTCTGATAAGCTTCTTTCTGTCAAGTCTACTATTTAGCTTCAGCTTACATCTCACCATCCTATGATCACTCGAGACTTTGAAACTGTTCAGAACAGACACGTCTTGCAGAATTTCCCTATTATTCGACAGAACGTAGTCTATTTCGTTTTTGGTCACATTTGGGCCTTTCCATGTCCACTTCCTTGAAAAATTGTATTGGAAATGAATAGTCTGTTGGCTTCTGAGAATTCCACTAACTTCTCTCCTCTTTTGTTTCTTTTACAAAATCCAAAGTTTCCCACTTTCGTGTTACTGCTCTGCTTGGCTACTACTTTCGCATTGAAGTCTCCCATTACAATTTTGTAATACGATTTGCTACTATCCAAAAATCTTCTGTATCTCCTCGTATAGGTCTTCGATTTCCTCCTCCGGATGTGAGGTTGTCGGAGCATACACTTGTATAATTTCCACACTGTATCTGTTGTTTATCTTTATTACTACCCGTGCGATTCTATCTGAAGTTCCTTCAATTTCTGTGATCCGTGACTTCAGGTCTTTATGAATTATAAACCCAACGCCTGTCGGTTTTCTGTTCCTTTAAAGTAGAACGTGTGCCCCGACGGTAGTTCCAACTGTTTTTCATTCTTCCTCCACACTTCTGGTAGTCCTATGATGTCCCACTTAATCCTTGTTAGTTCATTCTGCAATTCTTTTAATTTGTCCTCTCCTGCAAGTGACTGACAGTTGAGAGTCGCCACGTATAGGTTCATTCGAGTTGCCGTGTCGTTGTCCTGGCAGTCTACAGTCCTAACCCGGGCATTTTGACCCTCTGACTTCCTGCAGGACTGACCACTGCCGTTGCTAGCTGTATTCCGTCCTCCGGGCAATGAGTACCTCCGAGGCTTTTTCCATACTTGTACCATCATGTGTAAAGAAAGGAGAGGTGCTGACATTTGACTCACCACGCTGTCTGCTAAAGAGGGTTGGTGAGCAGCCCATCCATGTTCGTTCGCCAAGCAGTTGCTTCGGTACTAACAGGCCTCACGACGTGAACGTATGGATTGGACATTAGGCGTCTACCCCGGTCGGTTCCCTTAAGTCTTACCAAGAGGAATTAAGGGGTTTCCTCCCAGTTAGTGGTAGAAGCCTTTTAGGGCCACAGTCCCGGTTTGCCGGTCCTGTCCCGGTTTATCGGCCGAGTCTTCTTAATATCTAAAATTAAGTTTGGAAGTACCTCAAGGTTCCATACTTGGACCTGTTTTTTTTTCATATATATAAATGATTTAGCAAAAGCTGTAGACAGTAACGCTACTCGTTGTTACATGTATGCCGATGATGTAGCTGTAAAGGTAACCGGAAATAATATTTTTTCTGCTTTAAACAACCTGATTATTGCAAATTCAACTATAGAGAATCTTTTATGTGTCAACAAAGATAAAACAGACAACCTAGTGTTTTCTTTAACCAAGAAAAAAAAAGGTTTGCATGCAATTAGTAAAGTTCTTAGGAGTGTATATACAATCTAACCTTGAATGGAACTATCACATTGATCATTTATGTAAGAAATTGAGCAAAGATATTTTCATGCTAGAAAACTAAAACTGTGCTTCACTGAACAGGCACTTAAAACTGTTTATTTCGCTTATATATATATATATATATATATATATATATATACAGGTACTTAGCTTATGGCATAATAGTCTGGGGGGAATGATCCAAATGTTTAAAAAAATATTCTTCACAAAGAGGTCATTAGAGTAATTTGTAATGTGGATAACAAAATATCATGTAAACCTTTATTTCAAAAACGTTTTAAATTAACAGTACCATCTCTATATACATTAGAAATTAGAATGTTTAATGTACCTTAGTCAATTAGAAAGAAATGAATCTGTTCCCAGTCACTTAACAAGGCACAGAACAGATATAAGAATTGCTCAATGTAATTTAAGTACAACTACAAATAGTTTTGTTGAGTTGAGTAAAAAACTATATAATAATCTTCCTAAAAAAAATCAAAGACCTAGAAATAACAAAATTTAAAAATGTTATGAAGCATAAGTTAACTGCCATGGCTGTTTATAGTGTAGACGAATTTCTTGAAAATAGCTCCAAAATCTGAATGTAACTATACTCTAAAATGACGATGCCATACATTGTATATAACTATATTAATGTTCCGGCAATAAAACAATTTGAATTTGAACTAAGATCAGCTTGCTACATCAAAATTTAATTAATTTGGAATAGTATTGTTATAGAAATATATTCTCTAAAGAATACAATAAAAAGCTTCACTTTGCTGTTAGAACGAGTAATGTAGTTGAGAAGGAAATAAGGACAGTTAAAATAAATTGAGATACAAAAAATTAAATCATTATAGTTTATTATTCATGAAAAATACTTAAAAATTATTCGTACTTATATGTCACTTGTGTATACATATTGTTCAGGGATTACTTTTGTTGTTTTTGTTAATATGTGTGTTAGAACTATCTATAAATAGTAAAAAAGTTCTTAAAGTCCTTTTGTCTCACTGTACCCCAACCATGGAGAACAGAGAGACACTTAACGTATAGTACATTTTATAAATCACTCTCGAACATCCAACAGACTAAAGCTCACATTATACAAACGATTAGATTGTTGTTTCTTAATTTGCCCATAGATTGTGGGCTCAGGTAATTTCATATTAATATCACTTTTAATTAAACTCCCTATGGAAAAATATGTATATTTTTTTAATATAAACAGCATAAAACACAAAGATAAGGTACAAGGAGAACAAACTATTATTTATTGCATTTTGATATAATGGCATCAACAGTAGATGTGGTTGATAAAACGTCGAGAAAATGGTTTGTTGTCCGCTTTTTGAACTGTTTATTCAACGTGTGATGGTTCAAGGTTGAATAAATTGTTGAAAAGGCAAACATGAAACCATTTTCTCAGCGTTTTTTATCAACCACACGCTACTGCGGATACGTCTCATTATACTCATCTTGAATGTGTCTCACTATTTCCCCGTTGTGACAACACGATAATAATTTTGTTTTACACAATCAAAGACGACGCAAGCAGCTTCCACGATAAAGAACTTTCTTTTGAAATGTAAAACTGATTTATGATTTCAATTGTGAAATGCCGAGGAGCTTATAAACACTCTGATTTGTAAAAGAACAGAAATATTTTCTTTAAAAATTTTCCCCAAATGGAAACTGTTAATAAGGATCCACGTAAATGCTTGCTTACCTATTTACTGTGAAACTAACACAACAGAATATAATCGTTAGGCGTCTTATTTCTGGCATAGTGTTACAACTTGCAAATTGAAACTTGAGGCGGTCTATGGAAAAAGAGCACGTAGACAATGTAAAACCTTATGTTTATGTGCCCTTTTTTCCATAGAACGCCTCAATTATTCTAAAACATCGAGTATCTTACTGTATCTCACCTTCCCTCAATGTCCATTAAATCAAAGAGTTGTGACTATACAGCGATATGTAATTTCCACAAACAGAACGGTACAGATACCTCTTAAATTGGGTAATTACAATGAAATAAACGACAAGTTATCTTCATAGGCTCAATGCCGTTGTTATTTCGTAACATTTGTCCTATTCGAGTACGGAGTTTCTAACCACAAGAATCTATTAACGTAGAATCCGAAGCATGCTTGTGTTTGAATCCGAGGCAGAATGTGGATGCACAGCCCAATGTGTGATTCCACTCGACACGAAAGCCGTGTACTTCCCCTTTGCCTCCATGGTAACTGATTACATGATTTTAGCATGGGCCCTAGCCTACTTTATTGAATATTTATAACATGATTTAAGTTTTATCAAGCATTATATATCGAACTTACATGGAAAATATTATGTTGCAAAATACAAACAAGAAACAAATGTTATAATAGTGCAGTGTTACATAGCAAAAGTGACAATGTAGAAGTTATGGTAGATGTATTGTTCTTAATAAAGTCAAGAACATGTAAACAAAATCCCATACGTTATAAAATTGTTTGTTAAATTTATAGAATGTTCACAATATGTGAAGGTAAACTAAAATAAATAAATATATATGTTTTTTTTACAGGTACGCTGAAAACAAGAGAGACAAAATGGATAACTACATGGCAACACTGGCAGCACTAGGTGTCATGCAATATCCAACTTATCACGTTCCTTTTGTATTTCTGAAACGTCACTTCAATGAAACTAACATTGAAATCAACGAGTCCTTGTTGGAAATGATCAATACAACGAGTCAGTCGCTTTTATCCACTTCCAACATCACGGAGTTGATGCTCCAGGTAATGTAACAGAATTTCATATAAGATAAGGTAATATACACAAAGATTGTAAAATACGGTAGAAGAAATGGTACTTACATGATAACCTACTGTACAAAAAACCAGTACACTACTAACAGTAACACTAACTGTACCTACTGTATAAAGATGGGTTAAAATAAGCATGAATGGGACTACCTTGCAGCAACTAACAAATATTCGTTTGCGGCAAGTCGATGTCTCAAACAAATTTCCATTCCGAAATGATTTTTAATACGTGGTAGCATAACAAACAGGAGCAAATTACATACATTTCAAGAAACGTTTGTGGTACTTTTTATCAATACAAGAAACCGTCATTGCCCAGTTAAATGCTAGTGATTACGTCTATCATCTGTACTCATACGGAAATTCGTCTTATTTGTGTTTATTTCCACCCACATTCACTCCAGAGAATGCCTGGGAATATCCTACTTCCTTTGGGGATTCCCTTGCGCACCCATTGCACAATTTTGCAAAATGCATTTTTGTGTAGAGCAGGTTTGAAGTCTTTGAGGGTACCTTGACCCCGCAGTTCTGCTGTTAATAGTATTGGAAATATCAAGCTCTAAAATTCATTTAACTGTGGTTTCGGTAGCCTATATGGCCGAAATGAAGCATTTGTGCATCCTGGATAGTCAATATTCTTTTCCTATTTTCATGTCAGGAATCTCGTGAGGTGGGTTTGTCGGTAATGGTCTATGCTTGTATGCAATGGCCAAGTACACGATCATAATTACCTGCAAAGATACCCTTGTATTTCTATAAACACTGAAAGTTTGAAGTCAATACCTTTTATAGTTCCAAAGTTATTAATGTTTTTGTATGCCAAAATGTAAATCTAATGCAGAAGATTATGCACTTTCTAAAGCTCTTTCATACGCACTTCCGTACAACTCAGTCTCGGGCGAGACGATTTTTGAGACAGTACGTCCGCGAACAGACAATTATTTTGATGTTTGTAGCTAGCCTATTATGTTACCGTGGGGTCATTCCATATCAAGTGGTCTGGGAGTCCCCGCTTGGCCATCATGGATTTCGATATAATTTGGTGTGAACATTCACACATGTCCTCAATGAACATTGGTAAAGTTTTACGTTTGTCGATGCAGTACTTGCGGAAATATTTGTGTGACACCATACTGCAGCCGTCGACCTGTAAACGCTGAGGTTGCGACAACTTTGAGACATAATATCTAAGTCAATATTTTGTTGAGAGAAACAAAACGTGGCCAGCTTGTACAACTTTTTGTGCTCTATGAAACAAAATCAGACAAGCTTTTTCATGAGCGATATCTATGTAGATAATTTGGAGCAAAGTTGTCCGAAAAAGTTGCGCCTTCAAAAGAGATGTAAAGTTTGATTTTTGATATCTCTGGAAGTAAGGGTAGGAAAAACGTGAAACTTTGCGCGTAACAACTTAGAAACACAAGGTTGTCAAATATTAAATGCCATGCTCCTACAGCTTTCCATTCGTTGACAAATTAAGTTGAAAGTTGACGATTGTTGTAAAAAAAACCAAAGTAGTGTATTTGCAACCAGTGGTTACAAAAAAAAAAGACCTTCTGAAAACTGTTTTAAATCATTCTCAGTAGAAAGAGCATGTTTCAACCCCCATAAGAAAGTTGGTTGGTTTTTCATCGCGGGCATATAAGGTCCTAAAAATAGGGTCAAACTTGGAAACTTCGCTATGGCAACGTCACATGCATTCTATCATGTTTTCGTCTTGTTTGTTTTATATAGACATGATTACGACTATTATATTGCGTTGGTCCATGGTGACATTGTCACTACCAGTTCAGGCAATTGAACCAGTAACCCTATCGCCACAGGGATCACGCCCGATAGCGTGCAATACCGGCCACGGGTAGGTTTCTAGCTTCAGAGTCCCAGCCCTGTAGTATGGCTTCTTCGTCGAGGTTTCCAAGCCTAAAGTGGGTATTTTATATGGTTCCCAAGCCGAAGTCTGTACTGCCAAATGACAACGAGCACTTTTGTATGTATTAGTGAATGTAGAAGCGACGCGGCCGAACGACGCAACAGAAGGAGCTTTATACTTGAAGTTGTTGAAAGTCAGCCTAAAAGAAAGCGAACTGATCGTACTGATGGATTTTGCAGAGAATTACTCGTTTGTTGTCTAAGATGCTGCTCAAGGCTTTCACTGGAAGAATCCGTTCGTCGCTTATTATGTAGATCAAGATGACGCGCTGCAAATTGTCAATTGTTGTATAATTTCAGATCATCTGCAACATATGGTTTCCGTGCATGTGTTTATTCGGCAGTTGATTATGTTCTTGACGACTAAAAAGAAGATTACATGAATATACTACTTCAGCGACCGTTCAGCAGCGCAATACTAAAAATTTCGTGAATTTGTAAAATCAGAAACATGATTTCGACATTGACGGCCAATGGAATTCTTTCGGCACGTGTCACGGCAAATCACCATGTGATGGAGTTGGTGGCACAACTAAGCGTTTGGCTGCTCGAGCCAACCTCCAGCGACCATCAAACTACCAAATACTGACCCCAACAGATCTGTTTAACTTTTGTGATAGAAACATTCACGGAATTAAATATATATATATATAATAAATAAATCACAGCCATATTCAATCCACTAGTGGATGAGGCCTCTCCCCGAAGGGAGGAGTTGGTCTACTGCTCCCACGCTGACCAGACGGGTTGGGAGAGGAGAGCCGAAGCTCTCACTGTGATCGCCACTGTCTTTAATTCACAGTAGCTCCCCAATTGTCCTCACGATGCTGGGTCAACACCGAAATTTTTGAGCCCCCACCGGGAATCGAACCCGGGACCGCTCGCACTGAAGTCGAGCGCGCTACCGACTAGGCTACGCAGGAGCTCATATATATATAAAGATGGAAAGTGAGCAGCACAATAGCTGTCACACGAGATCATCACCAGTTTGTACCAGTAGATTCGAATTCGATTTCGGTCAGAAAAGTCTCAAATGACACGATTCACTTCGTGGCCAAACTTCCCGATACCGTTAATCCGAATTTAAAATTGACTGAACTATTTCCTGGTTGTTATGTTGCCTGCATTTATGACAATCAATGGTGGGTAGGCAACATTGTAGACGTTTCCATCGAACAATCTGATATATTGGTACAATTTATGCATCCGCGCGACCCTACTAATTTATTTTATTGGCCTGAAAGACAAGATATTTGTTGGATTCCAGAAGATAGTATCGTTCGGTCGACAGTATAAATTCCCAAAAGCGACGCTAAGGAACGTCGCTTCTACATTCACTAATACATACATAAGTGCTCGCTGTCATTTGGCAGTACGGACTTCGGTTTGGGAACCATATAAGATACCCACTTTAGGCTTGGGAACCTCGACAAGAAACCATACTACAGGCCTGGGACTCTGAAGTAAGAAACCTACCCGTGGCCGGTATTGCACGCTATCGGGCGTGATCCCTGTGGCGATGGGGTTGCTGGTTCAAGTGCCTGAACTGGTAGTGATAATATCACCATGGACCAACGCAATATAATAGTCGTAATAATGACTATATAAAACAAACAAGACGAAAACATGATAGAATGCATGTGACGTTGCCATAGAGAAGTTTCCAACTTTGACCCTACTTTTAGGACCTTATATGCCCGCGATGAAAATCCAACCCTACTTTCTTAGGGGGGTTGAAACATGCTCTTTCTACTGAGAATGATTTAAAACAGTTTTCAGAAGGTCTTTTTTGGAACCGCTGGTTGCAAATACACTACTTTGGGCTTTTTTAAAACAAACATCAACTTTCAACTTAATTTGTCAATGAATGGAAAGCTGTAGGAGTATGGCATTTTATATTCAACAACCTTGTGTTGCTAAGTTGTTACGCGCAAAGTTTCACGTTTTTCCTACCTTTACTTCTAGAGATATCAAAAATCAAACTTTACATCTTTTTTGAAGGCACAACTTTTTCGACCAACTTTGCTCCAAATTATCTACATGGATATCACTCATGAAAATGCTTGTCTGATTTTGTTTCATAGAGCACAAACAGTTGTACAAGCTGGCCAAGTTTTGTTTCTCTCAACAAAATATTGACTTAGATATTATGTCTCAAAGTTGTCGCAACTTCAGCGTTTACAGGTCGACGGCTGCAGTATGGTGTCACACAAATGTCCCTATCTCCGCAAGTATTGTATCGATGAACGTAAAACTTTACCAATGTTCATTGAGGACATGTGTAAATGTTCACACCTAATTTTATCGAAATCCATGATGGTCGAGCGGGGACCCCCAGACCACTTGACATGGAAACATATGTGTTTGTTTGCTGATTGGTTTACTATGAACCGGATTATGTCCAAAAGTGTAAACTTTCCTATGTAAAAAATTATATAAAAAGCTATATAAGTACTTGTATACACTGTGTGTATATATATATACATATATATATATAAGTACTTGTATACACTGTATACCTTCAGTTCGTCTACCGTACTCACGTTGATAGGTTCGTACCTTTGATTACCGAGGGCGTTCCTAAATAAAGAAGTTATTTGGACATCTCAATCTTGCTTTTCATTTCAAAGTAAGTAATATTAGCATTAGCTATAAGCCTTTCGAACCTTTGATTTCCGAGGGGTTGTGTGTATTAGAGCTATATAAGCATAAGTCTTTGGCTCTGTTATTTGAAAGTAAGATTAAACTGCTACGACAAACCGATCAATATCCCACAAAGGCTCTGAGAAGTCATTATTCCATAGTTACAGGGTGTTCATCAATAAAATGGCATTTTGGTAGCATAAGGCTGAACAGCATAACACCGACCGCTAATATCTCAGAACCAGAAGTTAGGCGATGCATCCAGGAGCACCAAGTTTATCAAAACACTTCAACAATAGCTACCACAATACAATTTATTTTATTTTTGCATTATGAACAGATCAGATTCTCAAATTGGAAGAATCGTAAAAGAAAGTTACTATATCAGGGAGCAAATTACATTTTTTCAAAATAGATCGATTTTTTTAAATTAATGTGCGGTTTCCTTTCTATAGACAACTTATGGAAGCATAAAAAATCTCATGGACATATTATGGACATCTTATAGACAGTTAGATTCACAATAAAGATAATATTTTAATTTGTATTGGCATTTTCACTTTTCTACATTATTGCTTTTACCCTATCTAGATACGCAAATAAATAGATCAATGTATTATGTTATTAAAATATTATCTTTATCAAGTATGCAAGAAAGGTTACCTGGATATGTTGACAGAAAAGAATAGTCACAATATTTCGTTTGATCCAACAAAACTTCATCAGGTTGTAGAAGTTAAATTTTGAAATAAAAATCTTACACTGATACTATCATCGGTAGGAAGGTTGAGGAAAAATTGAGTAGATTAGAAACCCAAGCTGATCTCTATGCATATGGACACTAGGTGGCGGTTATGCAAATAAATGAGTATAGCGGCGGCGTAATTGCTCAGTTAGACCCATTTTTGCAGAAAGGAACAAATCCACATGATGTCTAGAGACCTTCTGTCCAAAGTAATGCCTCTAAGCTATTTTGGAAGAGTACTTAGACGACACGCAATTCTTTTCAACGGAAAAATCGTCACTTTTAGGTCATGATTTCACCCACAAAAATGCTAAAAATTGCACTTTTTCTCTAGACTTCCGCAAAATGCTAAAGAATTATGATTTTTAGCATACAGATTGCCCATTTTCTAGGCAGAGAATTTTGAAAAAAGGAGCGTTGAGCTCGTCTCATCCTGCTAGCGCTCGCTTTGTTGCTTGTCACAACACAACACATAACACTGACTGCTAGAGTCACCATTTTGGAAGCTATCGTGTGACCAAATACACGCTTCTCATTAGTCAATTTCTCTTCCTATAAAAAAAAAGGAGAAGGCAGTACTCGGGAATGGAAAGACTCTGATCATATATTAGCTGAGAAAATGGCTACAAAAGTAAATGTAAATAAGGAATTCACAAATATATATCATTACGTCCACGATAATATATATGTCCACAATATTACGATATTATTCAGAGGTTCATTTTAGATATTTATTTTTGTTTGTCCCGTATGTTGACTGCCACTTGTACAAATTGCTCTACAGATATCAGAATTCTCCAATTTATGTTGATCTTCCGTTTTAAAATATTTAAGCTTGACAAGTTCTTGAACCAGATGTTGTAGTAAGAATGAAATTATGCTATGATATAAGCTTACTTGGATATAATAAATATACTATAATTTACTTCAATGTCCTATATTGTTTCAGGTGATGCCTGATTGTTCGGATATTTTTCTCAAGTGCTTCTGGAAGGGACAAAAGCAAAATTGCTGTGCCATATTTCATCTACAGAGAACCGAAGAAGGTTTTTGCTACTCATTCAATTCCAAGACTGCTGAAGATTTCAGGCAAAAGTAAATAAGTATTTCCTAGTCATTATTTTTTATTCTACATTATGTAATAGCAGCGAATACCGAAACTTTTTAACATATTTTTTCTTGAAGTACTTCCGTAATAACCTTCATGACATAAATATTATCATGATCCCATACATTCTTAATGACCAATTTAATTTGGAATCAGAGAGTAAAAAGTATACGCTATTTAATGGAGAGGTTGATGAATAAATATACGAACGTGTCTGAACTGCAATTAGATCTCCAAACCACGCACACAACTAATCCACGAGGAATCAAACGAGGTTGTGTGCTATTCGTACTGGAGAAAGCTGCCATTTTTTATCAAGTGTAGCAATTGTTGTTATGCAATGTTTTTTTCTATTAAGAAAGTATACATTTCTCTTCATGTGTAAATTACAAACTGAAATTGGACAAATTATTTGCTCTGATGTTCTTATTCCTCGAGCTCCACCCACACCCTTCCAAACAAACCAGCCACATAAGCTGTTTTGCAGATCTTAACAGCAATTGTTTACAGCTGTTTACAAGTTAAGACATTCTGTTCTCACTCTTTCAATATAGTACTTGTACCTTTAAATTCCTATTTATGAGAGAACTTGGCCGCGGTGGCTCAGTGGTAGAGCGCTCACCTGTGGTGAGTAGGGTCTTCGGTTCGACCCCGTCTCGTGCTAAGTGAGCTTTGTGGTGGACGAACACCGTGCCCGTGGATAGTCTCGGTTTCTCATCCCGTTTCTTCTCACTTTCTTCATTCCACCACATCATCCATTCGACCTGAGCCAAAGTTACCTAAAACCTTAAAATAAAATTTAAATTCAAAATTTAGCGTTTCTGATCTTGACAGTAGAGAGGTTCTGAGGTATTCATCTCTGAAGTGAGCTCTACAGACTGCGTAAAGCTTCTGACATCAATTTGATACATCGTACAACTGCATGAGTATAGCAAGGGAAACCTTTTATATCCAAATTTGGCACCGTTCCAGATTGAATTTGTGATTTTACGTTATCATTACTTTTCTCTAATATAGGCAGAGAAGTCATCTTCCAAGTATCCCAGTCAATTAATTTCGGTACATTTTGTAGCAGAAAAGTTACATTTAGGAGTGAAGAAGGTTCTATTTGACTTCTCTTTTGAAATCGACTGTCGAGCTTTTATATTAGACTCAGGCAATTGAACAATGTGTCAAATTGGTATCAGAAGCTTCACACAAAGTCTGCGGAGATCAGCCAAAGATGATACATCAGAAGCTCTCTGTTATCAAGATCAGCAATGCGTAAGTTCTCTCATAAATCAGAATTTAAAGCTACAAGAATTGAAAGAGTGACAATATGACATCTTAACTTGTAAATATCTGTAAACAACTACTGTTAAGAACTGGAATTCAGTTTGTAATTTACACATGAAGAAAAATATATACTTCCTTTAAAAAAAACTGCGTTAAAGCAATTTGATACATGATAAAAATTTATGAGAATTCACATTTTATTGATAAAAAGTTAATTTTGGTAGCAAAGCGCGATAATTTTGGTAGCAAAGCGCGACCGGTAAACAGTGATATAAAAAAATTATGTTCATACTTTTTAGTTAATGTCTTTCATGTAATTTACATCCAAATTTATAGCACTTCGATAAAAGAATGTTTAATAATTTAAAAAAAAAAAAAAAAAGACGAAAAGGGACAAATTTGGACTATTTTGATAAAAGTTGAAGACAATGCGCAATCGGAACATTTTATCCGATTTTATTTTTTCTTCTTTGCTCCATGGGCAACTTTTCCACGCTATAGCATTCCGAAAAAAAAAAATAGATTTTTGCGAACCACCCTAATAAGTACCTTATTACTTATGCAATAATTATGAACTCAAGATGAAACTCATAGGATCGAACGTGTTTGTGGTAGGAAATAATGTATAAGATCATAACAACACGGAAACTCACATCGAAGTCAGTGTTGCGTAATAGAATGTGTGTAGAAACGGGAAATTGGGTCTGTTGTTTACGGAAAAGTGACAGTAATTATTGACATGGTGGTTTAAAGGACCACCTGTGTCTTCCACAACTGGACAAATTGTGTAGGTTACGATATCTCTCTCGAAGTTTGATAGTTTTCTTTATTATGTAGAGTCAAGTTGCTATCAGCTATGCTGATTGAGACGGTTGGAGATGTGATAAAGATAGGACAGGTAACACATTTCCCAATAGTACTTGTGCACGCACAGAAAGTTTATCTATTGTCTTTGATATGGACGTCCGCTATCTTGGTTTACTTCTAAAACCAGTTGTTCTACATTTATGACTCATGATATTTTGATTCCACAACACTGTTAAAAGATGAGGAACATCCTCGAAATATTTATAGTTACTTTTTTATTTTATTAAGTTTCAATTAGTGTACGTGAATTCCCGCAGGAAATTGTACATGGAAATTCAAGAAATAAAAAAATCGAAAGTAAGGAAATAGAAATATAAAACACAAAAATATAAGAAAAAGGGTGCATAAATTTTCAGTAGATATTCTCTCCAAACATGAACTTGATAAGATAAGATCAAATGAATTTAATGGGCGGTAAACATGAACTTGAGATTGATTGAAACAATAAAAAAAAACGCTCTATTCCAAATTACGTAACATGTTAATTGAATCATCAGATACTAATTATAGTCAATCATTGAGACAAAATGTATTTAATAATAGTTAAAAAAAAAACTTGTTTGTTAAAGTACCATTGTAAAATCTATATTACTGACCTTTTCAACACTAATTATTGTGTTTCTTATAATGAGAGGAGTTGTTGTGCATGAATATATTTAAATATTATGTGTAGAATAGTAATATCTTATGTAACCAAAATTATTATTTTTTCTTTTTAATTCTCTGTACTCAATACCATTTACTAATTTAGAAAAGAAAAATACGTTCAACTAATTTTCTTCTTTTGGATAGAATCATATTGAAATTCTTTTAAGTAAACTTTCATAAAAGATTTTTTTTTCTTGATATGGAAAAATTTTATTTTTATAATAAACATCTCAAAAATTTATTCTGAACAGTTTCCAAGTGATTATTTATTTTTATAGAAACGGTGACCAAATCAAAGATGCATAAAATGTAAGTTTACGGGGCGAGGACCAAATCATACGTTTACCTTCTACGTGGTACACCATCCTCACTGCCATTAAAAATACGACAAGTTTGGCAAAATGAAGCATTGGCTTCCTCAGATAAAAAAAAAAAAAAAAGATAAGTTAAAAGTTTGAGGGAAGAAAAGAAGCCGTCCGCAGATATGCCCTTTGTTAGTTTTCTTTGCAGGTGAAATCAAAAATTGCGGTCCTGGGCGGAAGCAAGGTAGGTTCAATGTTGCCACAGTCTGTCGTGAAATGGAATTCTGTTGCCAGATACTAAAGCAGAAGGATTTCGATGAACAACTGTATATTTGGTTATGTATGAGAAATTGCGTGTGTAAATATGTTTATTCTTTTTTTTAAACAATGTTGAAATTATTGAATAAATGTTTTAAAAAATATGATGATGTTTTATTGCATTTTATTTATTATAAGAAACCACGATTTATTTAACATGTCTTGATCTAAATTTCGTGCAAGTTTTTGTTTTTGTGAATAAGAATGCTTTCATAAACCAGTCGCTCTTTATGGGAATCTACCGATTTGTACAATACCTTGATATCGGTTATTTCATGTGAGGTATTGTGCGAGGCCAGATGTGGGAGATTCATTCTTTTTGGCATCTCTAATGTGTTCCGTGACCCTGATGTTAACGTTTCGCTTGATCATTCCGATATACTCATCCTTACACTGGCAAGTGATCTGGTAGACTCCACAACTTACCTTTTTTTTACATAGTAACTTTTAAACAAGGTGATATTTTTATATAATTTTTTGGAGGGCTTAGGGCGGGTTTGAACTTATTTTCGACAAAAACAGTTTTCAGTCTATCGGTAACAGATTGGTACAAAGGCAAACTTATCTATGTTTTATCTTCTTTTTTCTCTTCACTTTTCATTTTCCGGCTTTTATAATGTTTCGATTGTGCGCGCTGGTACCATTTAAACAGTGTGTATATCATATCAATTTTGTTGTCCTATCCGTATTATGTAGTCTACTTCTGTGTTTTGAGCAAAGGTTGAGCACGTAAAAAGAAATTAAGCCAAATATTATATTTTATTTGTTCAGGGAGGCCTAATTTAGCATTTATATATTGTTCTCCTGAGGTATGTTTCCGATATACTGTAGTTTCAAATTTATTATTTTGTCTGTATATTTTGTCTGTAAGTCTAGGAAACTTATAACGCCATTGGTTTCTAGTTCTTTTGTATACTTTCTGTTCCTGTTAATACTGTTAAGTTGTGCAAGAAGTAATTCTATTTGTTTGTCTTTCCTATAAAGAATTAACGTGCCATCAACATACAGGTAAAATCTGACTGTTTTCAACTCCAGAATGTGAAATTTAAAATAATCTGGAGTTAAAAACAGTCAGGTATTACAGGTATGTTGATGGCACGTTAATTCTTTATAGGAAAGACAAACAAATAGAATTACTTCTTGCACAACTTAACAATATTAACAGGAACAGAAAGTATACAAAAGAACTAGAAACCAATAGCGTTATAAGTTTCCTAGACTTACAAATATACAGACAAAATAATAAATTTCAAACTACAGTATACCGGAAACATACCTCAGGAGAACAATATATAAATGCTAAATCAGGCCTCCCTGAACAAATGAAATATAATATTTGGCTTAATTTCTTTTTACGTGCCTCAACCTTTGCTAAACAAAAAAAGATATGATGATATACACACTGTTTAAATGGTACCAGCGCGCACAATCGAAACATTATAAAAGCCGGAAAACGAAAAATGAAGAGAAAAAAGAAGATAAAACATAGATAGGTTTGCCTTTGTACCAATTTGTTATCGATAGACTGAAAACAGTTTTTGTCAAAAATAAATTGAACCCCACCCCCACCCCACCCAAAAAATATATAAAAATTTCACCGAGTTTAAAAGTTACTATGTTAAAAAAAAAGAAAATTAAAAAACAGGTTGGGGAGTATACCAGATCACTTGCCAGTGTAAGGACGCGTATATGATCAAACGAAACATTAACACCAGGATCACGGAACACATTAGAGACGTCGAAAAGAATGAATATCCCACATCTGGCCTCGCACAATACCTAAAAACTACCTCACATGAAATAACCGATATCAAAGTATTATACGAATCAGATTCGAATAAAGAGCGACTGTTTATAAAAGCATTCTTAATCACACACACAAAAAAAAAACAGACCCTGCACTAAATTTAGATCAAGGCATGTTAAATAAGTCGTGGTTTGGCATAATAAATAAAATGCAATAAAACATCATCATTTTTTTTATAACATTTAGTTAATAATTTCAACATTGTTTAAAAAATAATAAATATATTTATACACACAACTTCCCATGCATAACCAAACACGCAGTTGTTCATCGAAATCCTTCTGTTTTAGTATCTGACAACAGCATTCCATTTCGCAACACATTGTGGCATTACTGCACCTACCTGCAAAGGACCGCCATTCCGCCCAGGACCGTCATTTTTTATTTCACCTGTAAAGAAAACTGACAAAAGCCATATCTGCGGACGACTTCTTTTCTTCCCTCAACTTTTTAACCTAACCCCCCCCCCCCCGTCCTTTCCTGAGGAAACCAATGCTTCCTTTGGCGAAACTTGTGTTTTTCATCGCCATTCTGTTAGACGATACGATGGCAATGAGGATGGTGTACCGTGTTGAAGGTAAGCAAAGATGCATATTCTAATTTACTTCTTCCTCTAGTATTATAGAGAGTAGTGAGTGCCCATATATTAGTAAAATCACTCGTATTTCGAATTTAAAACCAAATTCGTTATACACTCAATATGATTTTCAAATGTCAATTTACCATTCACAATCACACCTAAAAAGAACTTTCACTTGATTAACTCTATTTTTTTTTATTATTTATTTATTTATTTATTTACTCCATAATCAAATTTAAGAGTGTTGCATTTTCTAATAACAGAGATAATATTTAGAGTTTTGAATATTGAAATACAAATTATTTCTTTGACTCCAATTATAATAATTATTAAGATCTTCTTCAAGTTTATTGCAACTAGATTCGTCAAAGGATACTTATAACATACCGGTATTGTTCTAGTTGAAGACACATAAAAACATACAAATGAACTAACTATATTTTGATTTCTATGATTTCTCTCTCAAATAGAAAGGTGTAGATGACGAATACGTGTACGAAAACAAAAGAGTGGACCGATAGTGGTACCACATAGCGCATGATGCATCAAGTTTGGAACGATTGACTAACGTATTAGGTGTAAGTTTCAGGATGGAATCGTGTAATTTTCGAAGGTGCTCTGCAAATGAGGAGATGAAGAAAGATGAGGGGAAGGGGTTAGAGTTATTAAAATTTTATGCCATATTTCATTTTTGAAACCCCCCATCATGGAAAAATACCATCTTCCTCCGTCCCCACATCCGTTTGCACAGCATTTTCAATTCATAATCTTATATGTTCCCATCCTTAAAATTTACACATAATGCGTTAGTCATTTTTTTTCAAATTTGATGCGTCGTTCGCTACGTGGCATCACTATCGCAAGTGTATCGTTTGTCTTCGTACATGTTTTCGTCGTGTTCCTGTTTGAGAAAGATCTCATATAGACATCGAAATATAGTTATTTCATCTGTGTGGGCTTTTTTATGTACTTACAACTGGAACAATATGTTGTAAGCATGTTTTTATTTTCTTATGTTTAGTTTTATCTTAAATTGCTTTCCTCTGATTACCTTCGCCCATCCCTCCGAAATACTATGATACTTACAAATCCATTTATTTTACAGTGGTAAACTTGACCTCAAAAGAAATAATGCTGCTGGAGCCACAACTGGTTTAGAAGTATTCTTCAACAATCAGTCTTTTGAATATATGCCTGGAGACAATAGACTCAAAGGTGTTAATGTAAGTAGCAACAACAAGTGGAGTATATATGAAATTGTTCGCTATGTTATTGAAGCTGGTACTCCTTACTTGACACTACTCATCTCTTGTTTGTAAAAAATGCCTGTAACGCGAAAGCTCGCTAACTGCTTATGTAAATGTGTGATCTTTATTCCTTACTTATTATTCTGTATACATAAATACCTTTATTATACCATTATTTCGTTCCATGAAATAGAAGTTAAAAATTTGAGATCAATATGTAGCAATGATCGACTTAAGCTTCATATCAACAGTTGAAGATTAGTAGCAGTGTAGGTCACATTAGAAGAAGAAAAACTGAGGATAACACAAAACACTCACAATCAGTTAAAAGTGGAAGGCAAAAAGATAGGGACAAAGGCAAAAAGAAGATTACTAAAGAAAAACTGGAGCTAGATATTGGACCCTAAATAGTAAATAAGTTCTCGCCAAATTTGTTCAACACTTGAAATTTTTCCATTGCATCTGATAAAATATATATCAATATTCATTTTGTTCATACCATGCATCAAGCACGTATCTAGAAGTTGGTTTTTGGAGAAACCCACGGGCCTCCAGCTGGGTCCAAATTGTGTCTGGGTACGAAATGTATGTTAAATACAGTATTATATAATTACGCCTAAAATTACAATAATTTTGCATAAAAACTGAATTTTAGGGGATTCCGGCACTCCGAAATCCACCCCCTAAATTCTTCCTTCCATACACCACTAACTTTCATAAGATAGAATAAAAATAATAAGACTTACTTAGAGCATATCAAGATTTAATAATCCACAATATTTCGTTAAATCTACTGGACTTCGTCGGGTGGTTAAAAGGTTAGAAAAGGGTAAAACTGAAAGAGAAGGTATGGGCAGGAGTGAGGTCGCAAGAAGACTGAAGACGTGGCGAGCACGTGGTGAGAAGTGGGCACTTGACGTCACCTGGTGACGCAATACAAACAACTGGACATAAGACTAAACTATGTGCGCCCTGGTACAAAGAGATTTTGTACTGCTTCCAGAGATAAAATAAAAAGAATAAAACCCATCTAGTACAGTCAAAATAATGAATAATCCATAATATTTTATCCATTCCATTGGATTTCGTTTGATTAAAAGGAATTAACTTCTTTAAAAATCTCCATTATATGAATGATGTATTGATTATATATCAAACGAGTGAACTGATACAAACGATCCACATCTTGCGAATTAGAAATCAACAAAAAATTACAATACAAAAGGTAGAAAACAGAGTAATTAACTTTTTTTAATTTACCGTAACTAGAAATAATAATAATAAATTTTTTACTGCTCAATTTCGTGAACCTTATAATGTCCGGACTTTTTCCTCAGAGGCAGGTAGACACAAGAGCAAACAAGGGGGACAATGGCGCCGTGTTGCCGAAAGGGGGCTTACCCAAAACATCACATAAAGTAGCAAAACCTACCTGAGAGACAAGCCTACATTACGCCACAGGAGAGGGCACAAAACAAAAAAGAGAACCGCTATCAGACCTGAAGACAACACGGGTACCTACCCATCGGTGCCTTGCTTCAGCCAAGGACCATCGAAGACAGAACACGCACTAGTCTAGTACCACGAGGCATGCATGCAAGAAGCCCGAAGAGAAGTGCCAAAACCCAGAATAGTTGGCAAAAAGCAGACGGCTACAACACGAAGAAAATGGCCCCCAAAAAGGAGTTGGAGGGGGAAGACGCAAACGAGAACATCCCGCAGGAAAGCAGAACACAAAACACTAATTTAGTGACCTAACCCAACTAGGCCCCTAAAATATACAAGGCTCAATGCAGTCGCGCACTAGTTAACATAAGACACGAAATTTAGATAAGCACAACAGATTTGATTATTCCCTAATGTTGCTGAAGCATCGAATCAAAATATCAAAACTTAAATTCATCTGAAGTACCTTCTTATTTACATATGAAATAACACTTCGCGGACTGAAATAGCGAAAGGTTGGGAACCTTTACAGCAATACCACAGTGATAGTAAACTACCTACTTCTTAATAAAACCCTTAACACAAGGAATATCTGGTAAAATCTAATTTATTCTTGCTTAAGAATAACAAACGCAATGCAAAAGACTGATTGCTGAATTTCAGGGAAAAAAGTTCCTGAAGAGAATCTTTAGCACATCAAAACGTGCTTTTAACGATGCTGCTAATTTTGCATATCAGATGGTAAATTAATTGTTTACAGAAACGCTCAGCCTATGAGCAGAGACAACATTTCACACACATATTTTCCAAAAGATTAGGTTACTTTCAATTTCCAAATATGGTTAAACATTTCTACACTTTGGCCCAGCTAAACAGAAATTTCTAGTCACCGAAACGTAACATTTCTTCATACGAAAACAGTTGATTATATAAATTACTACTGGGCGGAAATTTAACTTTGATATCCTTGAACTTAACACAACCTAACCTCCAATTTAATTATACAGTCAAGATATACTATAGTTGGGTTAGGTATAAATTTACAGAACGAATTTCTATGGAGCGGACTGGCTTACGGTTTGCGAAAGCAACGAAGGAGTTTTGAACTTTGCTTGTAATAGAAATAAAACATTGGGAATCATTTAATTTTACGTTTAATAAAACGGTCATACTGTGGGGATATCGTGCAATTAAACCACACCAAATTTCCGAAATGAACAAACAAAATGCTGAGTGGGAAAGGAACCTGCATTTGAAAAGTAGCATCAACTATAGTGCAAGGTGAAAATATACAACGCATTCGAATCAATGTTAATGTGTTGTAATTTCGCTATCTAAACATGTGTGAACCAGACTTGAGTTTCAGAGAGAGAATGAGAAATTTTAGAACATTAATCATACATACCTGATTGTAAACCGACTCCCAATACCTGCCAAATTAAGCGGACATTTTCACTTCACTCATATATCCACTAGAAAAACACACCACTGACATACTGTAGGCACATTAAATCACTTTCACACACACTTAAGAAAAGGGGCGTAAAACCACTGATAATTTTTTTTATATTTAAGAAAAACGAAAGAAAAGAACCATTGTACATCACATATAAACACAAAATCATCTCACTCACTGAGAAAACACCATATGCTTTTTGTCGTCTGCTTCCAGTTCCAACCAATATGGATGATGAAACGCCAGCCAGCAAAATATTAAATCTCAGCTTTCACCTTGTAGAATATGAAGAAGACGGCTACCATAAATTTTTATTTCATCAGACGAGGCTGCTTTTTATATTTCTTAACTTTAAAATACTGGGCTGCATCACAAATTTACTTCATATGCAATTTTCGAAGACAGCCGTTATTACCGTAGCTTTTACAATTCGACGACCAAAGCAGAACTGTCTCTCTCGGTAACAGCCAATCAGAGATGAGGACTAAACCATAAACAAAAAGAGGAAGGGGTGTGGCTTAATCACCTAATTTTTCAGCGAAAAATTCAACAATCAGATCTTTAAATTTATTTATGAAGATTTAAAACGAAAGAAAATTGTTGAAGAAAATAATGCAATAAAATATGCAAAGAATAATTAAGTAATAAAATGAAGAAACAATAAAAAATAAAATTCCGCCAATACAACAATGAAAGAGATAACCGGAATGGTTCGGTTTCTTTGACATCTGGACAAATAAAACACTTGGAAGTGAGCGGAAGTCGGCTAAAGAATAAAAAATATCACCCACAAAGCACGAAAAAAAAAGAAAATGAAGACACGTAAAAAAGTGGGAGAGGGTAAGATATGTCGCGACCAACCTATCGGGGGTCGCTACAACCTTTTACAGAAAAACTATTTATGCAGCGCTCCTCAGCACATTTATTTAAATAGAAAAGAAATATATGGATCAACTTTGTAGGTAGAGCACATTATTGTCTTTTACATCTCAATAAGTACAGGACGAATTACAATACCTCCAATGTGTTGCTCTCGTCAATGGCTACTCTCAATTCAATACTTCCAACAAATTGTCGATACTGTTAAATATACACTGCTGAGTAATCAGAAATTATCGTCGGTTGAAACCCAATCTGATCCACGTTGGATTGGAGTTTCATTGCCCCGAAAACAAACTCATCAAACTATTTGCGAAATAGAAAGTTAAAATCGTGACTAAATCCAATATTAAAATTAGCCATTCTATGATATAAAATTAATAATAGAGACTTTAGAAATTGAATAATTGAGGCATGAAAGAAGGCATATGTGAATGTGAAAAGGAATACATAAGCCAAGCAAAATGAAACATGCATAGAAAATAATAACGATCATAATTCAATATCGAGTATTAGCAACAATCAGCCTCAAACAAGGTTGTCAAAATACATATGACTGAAAAGTAATCACAGAATTCAATTATACCAGTGTATTAAACATATTCGAACAAGTGTAGAAAGAAATATCAGAGAAGCAGTTACGATATTACAATCAGAAAAGGCGTTAAATGAAAAGGCTGACCCTATAAATTTATCGCCGCAGCAGCTGTTGTTGGAATCCACTCTCAGAAAACAGTGCAGCCACTGTGTACCAGGACACTCACTCTGACGTAATGATTGTTTACATTCCACTATCATCAGATGACGTCGGATGCCTACTTCTCGCTTCGTTGCCAATATGCTCCCGAACACACTTCTGTTCACAGCTCCTCTCTGTGTTTTTGCCTTTAACTTTTCAACCACACAGCGAAGTCCTGTAGACTCTACAAAATATTGTGGGTTACTAGTTCAATCCATATGTCATAGACCAGACTTTCCCAACCTGGGTTCCGCAATACTATCTGAGGGGGCTAGTAAAACAATCTGATAATCACACACGCACAAAGAGACGGAATGAGAAATTCTTGTTCAGCATTCTTTCGTTTGTTAAAAATCTTTGAATAAACTCTTTTCTGTGGTACGTACATGTCTAATTCCCTGTGGAACTTTGTCATATTAGCACAGTTTTATGACACTTGGCGTTTTCTCCCTTCCTTTTAAAAAAACTCAATGTCATTGCCCTCTCCAGCGTTTGTTCTCTTTCCTTCTTTTTCAGTTTCTTTCTTTCTTCTCAAGCCAAAGCAAATTTTGGGAAGAGAAGGTGGGTATGTTTGCAAGTTGTAGCGGAGGAGGAGGGTTGGGTGAGAGGAAAGGATGAATGTCCATCTGTCTACATTGATCCTGTGCTGTGGTTCCTGAACTTGTGGGTGGAGAGCTTGCACTTGCATCTGACTATTTCTTTGTCGGAATCCGAATGCAGGTCTTAAGGGAAGTTGAAAAAAAATACTCAGAAACATGTTCCAGAACACAGCAAATTTTGATTAGTTCGTGTTAGTAAACAGTAGTATATTTTTGGATGCGGGACAGTGTGTTTATGTGTGTGTATGAGTGAATTGGCAGAGAATGAATAGATGGCTAAAATCAGGTTCACTAAAGCACAAAAACAGCGAAACAAGTGACGCTATTGAAGGAAAAGGGAAGGAGCTCCGGGCTCAAAAGAAATATTGTGATAAATATTTAGAGTTGGGATTTACTGTACTCGAGACAAAAAACTGTGATAAAAACCGCAGTGTGTTGTTTGTGGAGAAGTATTATCAAATGAGTGCTTTAAACCATCGAAACTGCAAAGACATTTTGAAAGTAATCATTCTGATTGGATTAAAAAAAGATTGAATATTTTTAAAATAAGCTGACGGAACTTAGTGCTTCAAAGAAGTTAGTTAAGGACATTTCGTCTGGTCGAAATAAAGAAACGGCAGTATTTCCTTCTTATGAAGTGGCTTGATTCATTGCGAAAAAGTGACTATATCACACGATTGATGAGAAGTTGATTCTTCCAACTGTAAAAGTTATGACACATTTAATGTTTGGAGGAAATCTATCAAACGAATATTTTACTTTCCAATTAGATGAAAGTACGGACGTTTCTGATAAATCAAATTTATTGGTTTTTGTCAGATATGAACACGACAGTACCATACAAGAAGTTGCCAAACGGGAACGGAGTTGCCAAACGATGCAGAGGATCAGTTTTTGGAACTTTCGTGTGACTCTGTTATGAAAGTGAAGTATTTCTGTTCATTTTTGCTTGCATGCGCGATCATTGTATCCTGAAAACTCCAAAAGAGTGCTAAGATTGTTTAATGCTGTTTGCCACTCGTAAACCCTTGTGAATCGATGTTTCCTGCTCTTTCTTATCTGAAGAATAAGTACCGGAATAGCCTTGATGCTGAGACAGGTCTTCGCTTAAAAGTGTGTTCGTTTGATCCTAACATTTCCGAGTTAGCTGCTGAGAGACAGGACTAACCATCACATTGACTGATATTGTGCACCTCGCTGAGTTATACATTTATTATCATGTAAACATGCTTAACTTAATACAATTTATTATTTCTAGAAAAAAATAATTCTTCTATGTTTGACGGGTGGGCTACTGTAGTTCAATATTGTTTACGTACTGGATTTATTATTTATTTATAACATCTCCAAATAGAGCTCGAATGAAATGTTAACAATGAGCATTGGGAAAGGAAAATAAGGAAGTAAGCGACCCTACCCTTACACTAAGGTACCATTCCAGATTTTGCCTGGTGAAGTTGAGAAAATCAAGGAAAATCTCAGTCAAGTTGTTCGGTCCCGGGATCGAACCAAAGACCTGTCGAATACGGAGCGGATATCATACCACGGCTCCATACTGTTCGTATATTGAAAAAGAAACGTGAATATTTGAAACATGAAACACCACTCCAAAGGAAAACAAGAACAACAACAAAACACAGGATGGACAAAAGTTCATTGTCTAAACTGTAGGAACGAAAAGTTCTCATCAAAATAAGAAAAAAAATATGTCTTTGTAATTTGTCGAATTCAGCTTAGTTTCGGAGCTACAAGCTGCCGAAAGCGTGGGACAATGAAATTTAGAGCTTGATATTTCCAATACCATTAATAGTAGAACTGCGGCGACAAGGTTTCACCAAAGACTTTCAACCTGCTTTATCCAAAAATGCACATTTTGAAATTGTGCGATGGCTGCGCAAGGGATTCCCCAAAGGAACTAGGGGATTCCCAGAAATTCTCTGAAGTAAAGGTAGGCCGAAATGTGCATGAATTTGACGACTTTCCAGCAGGTAACAATAATTCGTTTGCGCCAAGTCGATGTCTCAAACAGATTCCATTTCCTGAGTAATTTTTGTAAAAAAAAAAATGCGTGGTATGATATCCAACCGCAGTCAGAGCTATTCTCCGAACTGCAATACATTCAACAAACTATTGATTTATTTGTTATCAATGAGTGAGAATGTCATTGCAAACCTGGATGGCGATGGTTAATCGTGTAAACAGTGCAGTATAGGGTAATAAACGACCGCAGTTATCAAATGGTCATAGGTGTCAGATCATGGGTCACAGCTAAAGTTCCGCGTTTGAGTCCCGGCTGGGAATCAACTTTATGTAATTTGAAACACAAAACATAAACTTAATGGAAGTGAGATAGAATAAGGTTCTTGGTTACTAAAGCGACCCATAAATACAAAGTCTGTAGCTCCTCTTTTTTTTATTTATTTATTTATTTTAGAAATTATTACAAGTGAATATTACAGACTTATTAATAACTATGAATGAAAAAGGAAAGAAATAAGAGACATTTGAATTCAGTTGACATAACGTACACAATATTCCAAACACATTTACGTCTGATCGCCCTCTTGCATTTGTACGTTTGGATTCACGAACAAAAAAAATAGGATTAAACGAGAATGGTGAAATCTGGTTGCGTTTTAAGTTGAAAGTTCAGATATTGAGATTTGGAGTAAGAAATTTTGAAAGATTTGTTTGTTTCCAAAATAACAGATTCTAAATAATTGAACTTTTTGAAAGTTATTGCGTCATTGCTTGAAAACTGGTATCCTAAGTTTCATTCTTTAGAACGTGGGAGAGGCTGTCATTATTGGGTCGTATAGTGGTGATTTACAGTGTAAACATGAGCAGTTTTATGTTAACCGCGTGGAAGTAGCCGGAATATGAAATTGAACAGAAACACGAAGCATTCACATGGTTGTCCTTTATATGACATTGCTGAGAAGGTAGTTATGCCTAAGTCCGAAACAAGTCTGGGAGAGAATTTTTGCCGTCCATCAATTTTCCAAGGGAAGGAATGGGATGGGTAAGGCAAAGACTTATTTTGATTGAATACATTATGCAAATGCATAGTTGCATAGTAGTGATGCATAGTCCTAGTAAAGATGCATAGTATCTAGGAGTGCTGAATCTAAGGGGGGGGCAAAAGGGACAGGCGCCCCGGGCGGCATGTTTAGAGGGCGGCAAACAGCTAGAAATAAAAAAAAGCTCCTATTGTAAAAAGCAAGTAAAATCACATATAAAATTGAAATTGACCTAAACGTGTTCAAAATTTCAATACCTGCGCGCTAAGACATTTTTTATATTATTCCATACAATCTCTAAAATTCAAAACCGCGATTCAAGTCAGATAAGTAGATCAACTGCCTTACTAGAGTTAGTAATAGCGATGCCACGACAGGCTGCAGAGAAGATAACAAAAGTGCACTACGTGTTTAGAATGTTGTTGCCGTCGTGCCGGCCGGTCGTGTTGTTTGGCTAAAAAACGATGGAAAGGGCGGCAAAATTTAACTTTGCCCCATAGGAAAATTTCTAGATACGTCACTGGTATCTAGTAAAGAACCTCCGTTGGGAATGGTTTCGGTTGTGTACATCCGCGTGCAGACGAACATATTTCTAGAAAGGCACTTAAAAGTAATTAATTAATTGAACCCATCATTTACTCACCGAAACCTTTATTCTTCTGGACCATGATATAATTAATGTTTTAGTCTGAACATTGCTGCCTATTCAACTTCATTTTATCTCCCTAATCTTCAAAGAATTATTTTAAGTATAAAAAGAATAAAAACTTTACATCTCTGTTTTTGTAGCATAAGAAGGTGTCAACGACTCCTTCAACCACATGTTCAAGCGCTGCCTGCCTACATACGCGACACCTACCACTTCTTAGAAATCATCCGTAAATTACCGCCTCTTCTTTCTGACATACTGCTTTGCACCATAGATGTTACTTCCTTATATACAAACATTCCTCATGCCTATGGCCTAGCAGCTATGGAATTCTTCCTTAACCAGAGACCTAAACCTCATAGCCCAACCACAGCTTTCCTTCTTAACCTGGCCAACCTAGTTCTCACATGTAACAACTTCACCTTTGACGACAAACACTATCTTCAGATCCGAGGCACAGCCATGGGTACGAGAATGGCACCTTCTTATGCTAATATGTTTATGAGCAAACTCGAACATGATTTCCTGCAAACTCAACCTTTGACCCCTCTACTCTGGGTAAGATTCTTGGACGATATAATGATGCTATGGACTCATGGTGAAACCAGTCTCAAGACATTTCTAGAACAACTGAACCAATTCCGTGTTGTCCAGTTCACCTGGTCCATTTCCGACAAAAGAGTCACATTCCTTGACGTGGACTTCACCTTAGAAAACAACACTCTGAAATATAAACGTCGTCTCTCTGTATTTCGTATTTTGCCAGCTAACTCAGATGTCGAACATGGACTCTTTACTATATTGATCTCTCAGGGTATTACTTTTTAGATCTTCCAGATGACGTCATATAACTTATTAAGATGCCTACTTGTAGGGAACCCAGGCTTTCGCACATGGGTGAGGCGAAACTTAATATTACTATATAGGTCTTGGCCTAGTGTAGAAATGCTACACTAGCAAAACCAGTAATTGTTCTGCTGCAGAAATAAAATATGGGTAATTGGAAAACGTATTTATTTCGTTCTAGTAGAATACTAAAACGGTTACCTAAGTAAGCTCTCTGTGAGTTACCAGTATCTGTTTCTTACGTGCCTTTATCCGACATACAACTTGATCGTACAATATTTACAATATAATTCTTCAATGAAAAGAGTAACAACATACTTTAAGTAATAGATAGGGTAAACAAATTATTAACAAGTTTGTTTCTATTAACATTTTCCATTCATTAAATAATATTTCGTAATTTAAAGTTGATCATAATTTTATAGTGCATTTTTGTCTGCCATCTGTTTATTAAGGTTTGCATTTAATCAAAGCTGTTCTCGCAAACAATAGACTGCTACTTCGCCTTGTTGTGCAATTTTCACATGCAGTGCGAAAGCGTATAAAAGTGTACTCAAGCCTACATTCATTCCTAATACGCATTGATTAACAATGTAATCACAGGCAATATCCGAAACAAGTATCATAATAATTTATACAGCATTATGTAACATATGTGCGTTGTCTGACTTTAGTGCACAGTGTAATTATCTCGTACATATAGCATATGTTCATGTTAGTAACTTTACCTACTAGCAAATCTTTTATAACATAATTTCATATCAACTTGTGTTCGGTATATACTCTTATCTAACAAAAACAAACCTAACTTATCCTAAACTTCAAACTAGGCTAGCTGCGCGTAACAAACTTAACGGAGGCTAACCTAACATCAACAAAGCTAAACCAAGCTAAGCATAGCTATGGCTTGCTATATCAACTCTGACCACCCGTTCACATAAAACCCATCAATCATATGCAGTATTTACACTACTCAAGTTCCCATCCTTACCACACCAAGAACGCGATTCCTTTCTCCCTTCCCTCAAAGGACAAGGCCTGAATTCCACCACCTCTGCTGCTGAAACTTACAACCAACGCCTCCAGGAGGCTCTAGTCAACCGAGACTACCCTTCTAACCTTGTAACCAAACAGATCCGCCGTGCATCCTCACACATAACCCACTCAAAAATCCAACCCACCGGCTCTAATCACCCAATTCCATTCTAAACTAACCAAGGTCAAATAAATCCTACACTCTAATTCCATATTCTCCAATCTGACCCAGACACAAGATCAATATTCCCCACCAAACCTAGATTAGTTTTTCAACATCCACCTAATCTTAGAAACATCTTCGTCCGTACGAATCCCTCCTTGCTACCACACCAAACCGGCGCACAGACATGCCAGAGACCCAGATGTAAGGTCTGCTTCATTTTCATCACTTCTCCCACAATCACTATCAATACTGCTAATGGTCGGTACACCCTCAATCCCAAGGGTACATGCCACACCTTTAATGTTATATACATCCTAACCTGCAATTTCTGTGATGCCTCTTATGTGGGGGAAACAAGTTGTGCTCTTAACATTCGAATTAATAACCATCGTCACTTCTGTATTATCGACAAACCGGATGCCCCAGTTTCCTTGCACACCGAGTCCCACAATACCAATTTTGATCTATCTTTCCTGGTTGCCATAACCCACATTTTACCCCCTACGACCAGCACCTCAACACGCCGTCTGTGGGAGAATGCCTTTATTCACGGTTTGAGCGCGAAAATAAAACCTGGCCTTAACCTTCAATAACTCTAAGCTCCCCTCTTCCTCTGCATTTTCACCACATTTCCATCCACGATCCCACCTTGTACTTACACGCTATACAGTTTTTATTATTTCAAGTTCCGGATATCTACGCGCTACAGCAGTCAGTTGTTCTCCAGTTTTGATGATTTGTAAGCTACGTGTCGCCACTGTCTCTTCAAACTTGTACTTTGTGAACACGTAAACTTCGCTCTCTTCCTCTGTACTTGAAAAAGTGTGAATACACGAAATATAGTGACTTTTTTTATGTGTACATGTGAATATGTGATCTAATGCGAAAGTAAGCTGTAAGTATTATCCTTTTTTCTCCTTCATTTGTCTTAAATGTACCTTATATATTATATATACAGGGTGATTCAAAAGTCTGGCAACATAGGACCATTTCGTTATGGAGTGCACTAGAGAAGTGGAACAAAACATTGTGTGATAAAAGTTCATATGGAGAATTCAACTAGCGTATTCGGGGAATCAGTGGCGTACCGGAAATACATATGAGAGGGGTCAACTTAAAAATTTCAAATGGAAACTGGGGTAACTTTTTACATTTTTGGAATTAGTAATGAAAACAAAACAACTTTTAGAGGAAAACTTTTTCGATATTTTGTATGGTTTGGGAGCTACAATATCTTATTGTTACAGGAATAGTATTGCGTCACCAACGCTGTCCATTGGAAATAACTCAAAAACTACTAGGTGTAGAACAGTGAAAACATTAAACCATATACCTGTACAAGATATGTCGCGCCAAACCGATCGGGAGTCGCTACAAACCTTTTCAACATAGTAGCATTACTTAGCAGAATTTATATAATATAACTACTTTTCAAATGACAAGTTTACACCTCAAGTACTGGGTAAAAACGGAGTTTATTTCCTTTATAGGAGAGTGTTCTGTTTGATTCAATAGAAATTTCATGTATATTGGCTATTACAAATTTGACTGGAAAAAATATTTTTCAAAATAACAACTGGCATCATTTTTTCCAGTAAATTGTTATCATTTCTACAGATTATATACGCCGAAAACAAACAAAACATTACAAGGAACGCTCAACGTCAGGAAGGAGCTCAGAATGAAGTTATAGCCTCTCCAAAGTTCATACATTTTTACTCGAAGAGAAAATTTCAACATTTTGCAATTTCTACGTGTAGAATCGAAACCTTGGGTTACACAAAATTCAATCTTAAGAACACAATAAGAATATATCGCTGCATCACTGAACATACTTTTACACATATCTGAATTTTTAAACAGGTTTCAGAAAGAAATTATTTCCCAAAATAGACTACACTTAACCTAACCGTAATTTAACCAAGTATACTCAAAGCGCATAATTTTACCGGTACATGGTAAACACAGCTTATATCGATCTTACAACTGAATTTAGTATGGACTTTAACTGTCACATAAATTAAAGTAAAATAGTTTGCAGAAAACAGGTTTAAAGCTTAATCAAAATACAGAGATTTGGTTAGGTTATATTAGATTTAGTTAATTCGGTATTCTTCAGTATAGCAATGGGAAACGGTGAACGAAAAGAAACTAAAGAAATTTTCGGATGAATCATTAGTAATAGTTAATTAAAAAATGTTTAAATAAATCCAAATATCCACATCGGCTAGGTAAATCATAGATAGAAAATCACTACTAAAATTCAATGCAACAGTTACTAATCAATAACCGAAATTTGCTGTGTAAAAGTAAAATGTACACCAAAAGCACAAACGAAGGTAACAAATAATTCGAACGCCCACTTTCACAAGCCCCTTCACAAACCACATACGCAAAGCGAAAATAAGAGTTTTTAATTTAATCTAAGGCGCTAGAAAGCACATACACAATACGAAAAACTGAGCTTTTGAAACTCAAATGCAATTGAAAACACCCACAAATGAAACGAAAACAAATAAAATGAAACTTTATACAACATAATTACAATGAGAACCATTTTAAACACGGATGGTTGTCCTGCGATATGTTCTGCACATACACTAACAGAGAAGATGCTCAAATTGGCTTCCACCCTGCTGACTGCAAATACGAACACGGCGAAGAAAACTTCTGCCCACATTCCTTAACATTGCAGGTGTTATTTCTCCACAGGCTCTCCTGATGTTCTCCTGTAGCTCTATTAGTGTTCGGTGTCTATTAGTGTATACTGTAGACTTGAGATGTCCCCAGAGGAAATAGTCTAATGGTGTAAGGTCTGGCGATCAAGGCGGCCATTCAACTGGGCCCAGTCTACCAATCCAACGCCTAGGAAGAACTTCATCCAGCAACTGACGGACTCCCTGGCCGAAGTGCGGTGGTGCCCCATCTTGTTGAATGAAAAAAAAACACGCCTGCTTTCCAGGGCCAGATTATCTAAGTATGGCAACAGTGTAGCCTCGAGATGATGTTTGTACTGGTCCGCAGTGAGCCTGTCATTCAGAAAAAAGGGACCAACAAGAACATTCCCGTGTATGACACACTAGACGTTTAACCTGGGATCAGTCTGATGATGTCTCTCTACAGCTATATGAGGATTTTCGGCTGACCAATACACAGCGTTATGTTTATTCACTATTCCGTTCAAATGCAAACATGCCTCGTCGCTGAACATCATATCACTCTCAAGATTTGGCTGGTGTCGTCTTCTTTCTTCAAACCACTCACAGAACCACCCGTCTATCCGTGTCATCACCATGAAGCTCTTGCACAAAATGCATGCGGTAGGGATGGAAATGATTGGATGATAGTATCCTGGACACGGATGGTTGACTGACACCGCTTTCCTGTGCCACTTTCCTTGTTGACCGTGTTGGACTAACACACAACTTCGCTAGTACGTCAGCTGATTTTGACTTCCCTGTTGCTGTAGCTGGTCGTCCTGAACGTGGTTTGTCGTGAATACTCCCTGTGACCTTAAACCGTTTCAGTAAACGACCGATAGTAGTATGATTTGGTTTCCGTTGATCTGGATGTCGCCGGTGGTATTCCTCTGCTGTGTCCCGTTAACTCATTCCTGCCGCGTGAAGTAAAACCATTTCCACCTTCTGCTGAATAGTGTACATTATTAGTTACCTCTCAATAGCTGTTGAAAGTAGTACTCTCCACACTAAGCACACAATGTAGGATTGCACTATGCCAAGGTATGAATATACTGGTAAACCATTCCTTCCTCATTGCCTGAATAGCGTATGACGCAACATTAAGATATTATCGATTAAAGTAAAAAGTACTAGCATACAGAAACAAATCTATACGAGCAATGGAAATCGCCAGCTAGATAACGATATTCGCAGCCAATCAGGGCAAGTCATGCTATCACAATGCCTCTCGCGACAGAGGAATTAGCAACCACGGACACTCATGCGGGTGGAGGAAAAATATACAGGAGACCCGTTGTTGCATTGAAACAAAACTGAAACATAACAGGCAACGACTGATTGACTCCTTGTGCATTTAAATGTCGGCGCGAAGTACTGAATATCGATTTTGTTTGATGTTGCTTTTCCCTGACCCTAGGAGTGCTACTGTCACTCAGATTTCCCTGTCAGGGGCTCGCTGAGACATACGTGGATCTTTGGATTAATAAGTTTCCCGCAAAATCTCACAACTTACGTCATCAATGCAATGGAATATCGGAACTCGAAAGTGTTCACTGTTGTTCGGAATGGAGCCCTCTGGAACAATGCTAGTCACACTGGCTCATTCCAAGGTAGATTGAATATTATTAAGGAGGGCATTCATGGATGCGTAACTGATGGCGCCATCTATTCAGATCTTCACCATGATGTCACTATACGGACTCCTACACAATTCGCCTGCCAGCGCGGGTGTTTTCACTAGAGTAAAGTAAAAAGGATTTCTATGTATCCAATAGCATAATTTTGCATAATATGTAACAAAAACTAATGAAATATGCAAAATTAATAATATGTAACAGAGGTAAAATTTGTAATATCAAATAAACTAAATATGTACTGCAGGAATAAACATTTATCTTTCCATACACACAACGGTGGTTCAATAAATTACGCTTTTCATAATTCACCTTGCTAACACTTTGATGCACAGATTTTTGCCCTATTTTATGTAGTTTACTTAAAATATTCAATAACAAATATTTGTTGTAGGGATCATTTTATGCATGAAATGATGATTTTGATAAAACACTATCAGATATTTTGCCATATTTTCTACGGTCATAGATTGCCGCCAATCAGAAAGGGTAAACTTGTGTGTATTCTCCTGGTGATACTGAAGAAAAGCCTGTCAAGTCCTCGGTCAAATTTATAAATAGATTTGTTTTGTTTTTTCTACAGGCTTGATACTTGCAATTTGTTTCAAAATTATGTTTACGGCCTTGGACTAAAATATTGTAATAACGGGTGACTTAATAATTGAAATATCAAGGTCGAAAGTTTACAGATTATGATCCAATGATGTTGGTATGGATAGGGAAGGATAAACCAGGCAAAAGTAGAAAAATAAATGAAAATAAAATAATCGAGTAAAAGAAAACACACTAGAAATTTTGTCAGAATGTAGACACATTACACACAGCACGTATCTCTATGAATACAGGCAAATAATAATACGTAATGCAATATTTTAGAGTATTCTGAATTAATCACAGTTTCAATTCCCTCCGAGACTTCTTAAACGAATTGGCTTAGAGCCCTCTTTAACAAAAAAATATAGGTCCCTCCTAAAAGCTCGCTCTCTCGTTTAGGATGCTAATAAGAAAATTTAATCAAAAAACTTTCCATTTGAAATTTTCAAGTTGTCCCCCTTCACATGTATTTCCGGTACGCCACTGATTCCCCGAATACGCTAGTTGATTCTCCATATGTACTTTTGTCATCAAAATTTTTGTTTCACTGTTCTACACCTAGTAGTTTTTGAGTTATTTCCAATGGACAGCGTTGGTGACGTAATACTATTTCTGTAATAATAAGATATTGTAGCTCGCAAACCATACAAAATATCGAAAAAGTTTTCCTCTAAAAGTTGTTTTGTTTTCAATACTGATTCCAAAAATGTAAAAAGTTACCCCAGTTTCCATTTGAAATTTTCAAGTTGTCCTTCCTCACATGTATTTCCGCTACGCCACTGATTCCCTGAATACGCTAGTTGAATTCTCCATATGCACTTCTATCACAAAATTTTTTGTTCCACTTCTCTAGTGCACTCCATAACGAAATGGTCCTATAGTGCCGGACTTTTGAATCACCCTATATATATATATATATATGAATAGGCAGATCTCAACATGTTCAGATTCCAAAATCCAAACGTACAAATGCAAGAGAACGATCAGGCGTAAATGTGTTTGGAATATTGTGTACGTTATGTCAACTGAATTTAAACGTCTCTTATTTCTTTCCTTTGTCATGATTTCTACAAAAAAAAAAAAAAGAGAGGGAGAGAGGGAGAGAGAGAGAACCTCCAGACTTTGTATTTATGGGTCACTTTAGTAACCAAGAATCTTATCCCATCTCGCTTCCATTAAGTTTTTGTTTTGTGCTTTCAATTTACACAAAGTTGATTCCCAGCCGGGACTCAAACGTGGAACTCTAGCTGTGACTCATGATCTGTGACAGTACTTATATTATAGAATACCAAGTCAGGCGTACACGAACTTCACAATCATAACAGAAAAACTGGAATATTTCGCAAAAGTTTTTTCACATGGTAGGAGAGAAAATGGACAGACCAGACTGGTACGGGACTCGTGCTAAGGAGACGCCATGTTGCCAACTGCTGCTGGGTAACAGTGTGGCCAGGTTATGGAGGCGGGGGAAATTACTAGATGGGTCGGAGAAAACACCAAATGGAGAAGGAAGTGCGGAGGTTGCTAGGGGTAGGTACGGGACTTCCTAAAAGAATAGGAGGCGAAAGCAGAGGGGAGGGGAAAATAATAATAATGAAATAATGATAAAAGATGAAGTGGAAAAGGGGAAAATAAAGAAACAATATAAAAAATAGAATAAAGTGGTAGAGACGGAACGAAGAAGCGAATGGAGGAGAAGGAGTAAGAAGAAGAAGAAGAAGAAATTGCGCTGAAGGGAGTTACATGCAGTTGAGGCCGGGTTCATGGCTGGCAGAAGGATAGCGATGTACATCATGGAAGGGTAGAGATGTTAAAGATTCATCTGTTTCTAACTGTAGCAGGAGAGTTAGGGTTCAGAATTTTCAGGATGCTGACTCGAAAGGTTTCGTCAAAGGTGCAGTCGTGATAAGAATTGTACAGGTATGGAGAGGTGTGGAAGCTGTGAATTGGAGAAGTAGCGATGGTTGTTGATGCGGATTGTTAGAGGTGTTTGGATTTCTTCAATGTAGAAGGCGGAACATAGGTTACAGAGTAGGAGATAAATTAGGTTGGAAGATATGCAACTCCCGGATGTCTTATGAGTGACAGGATGTTCGAAGGTCAGACTGGGAACAAAAATAGGACAGGTTCTGCAGCGGAGTCTATTACATGTAGCAGGTTTGGGGAGAAGGGCGGGATTGGTCCAGTTTTGGTGAGAATCATGTTGAGACTAGGAGGTCTGCAGTAGACTACTTTGGGGCAGGACGGGAAACTCTTTCAGTTTCAGGTGATATATATAATGCAAGGGGGTCCTTCAAATATATTGTAGACTCTAAAGGGGGCCGCAGTTAGGGGGGGGGGGGGGTGAAAGTCTGTCATAAACGAATGTTATTCTTTTCAATTTTAGAAAAAGTTTATTTCGCCTACTTCAGCAAAGCTTCTGAACCTTCGATTATTGAAACTGCTGTAACAGCATCATCAGGCTAGTTATCAGCATTCTGTTCCGTTTCATCCATCATCGTTATTTATTGTTTTGTTTTATTTCTCTTCAGCAGTGGGTTAGTCAATTGGCAGCTATGTTAGCAGTTCAATTTTCTAACATTCAACAGGCTTCACCTTGTTCATTCTTATGAAATTATGCCCGATGGATAACGTATGACGATAGTCGCATTTTGGTAGAAAATTGAAAGGTGGTACAGTCGGTAAGACGTCGGATTTCAAACTTAGTGACCCATTTCCGAATCTACTTGCCAAGTGGTAACTAGAACTTTCCTGTAAACTTTTTTTTTTCATTTGCCATGGCAAGTTTGTGCACAAGTTTTTGTTTGCTGTGGCTGTGGAAGATTTTTTTAAAAAAGTTATGTAATTTTCATTTGCTATATAGGGGAAGATAAAAAAAATAAAAATCATAATAACGAGTGTAAAGAGAAAAACCAAAAGAGGATGAATGAAGATAAGTACTTCAGTAGTAAACGTGTACATGCATTATTCTGGGAAAGTTTATAGTAGTGAGCCTTATGTTATTCCAGTGTTGAGAAATATATTTATTATGAACTAGTTTCACCACTTATTATTCAACCTTTCCTCATACATAATGTGCGTAGACACTTTTCGGATCAGGCATGTGAGTTTCAATGCATCTACCAATTGTAATTATGTCTGAATTCAAAAATTAGATTTCAAAATAGCTCAGTCGATTGTATATAAATAACTGTTGACATCTTAAGTGTATTTCGTACTCATTAATGGGATAGTGAATTAGTAAAAAAGATTTTAACTCTCTCTCTCTCTCTCTCTCTCTCTCTCTCTCTCTCTTATTTCTGTTTATGTTTATGTTTCTCAGAGTCTCTGTCAGAGAGTCTTGAGGGAGGGTATATCTGTATTGGTGGGTATTTTTTAGTTCTTCAGTGAGAGAGTATTTATATTTTTTAGTCTGTTCTGAGAGAGGAGGTATGAAGTTAGGTTTTAACTTTAATTGCTAGTTCTTGAGAACTTTTGGGGAGTATTTCCCGAATTCATGGAGTAATAACCCTTGTCAGCTACCTGAAAGAAACAATTATGTTCTGAATGCTGTCTAGAGCGAAATTAAAGAAGTTTATTCTGAATATTTGGGCTCTTTTTACATATAATACTAGTGTTATACTAAGAAAATAATAACATATTTATTTCTTGTGTCGCATGTACGCGCTTCGCGTTACTTCTGTATTAGAATGTGCTTTACAGAAACTTCGCAAGTTTAGTAAGTGGAAGATGTACTGTGCAGGCATGATAAAGGAAATTCACCTCGTTTTTTTGAATAATGATTTATTTATTTTTGCACCTTTCAATGTTCTGACTTACCGTCTTTTTCAATTTCAAAAGAAAACTCTAAGTGATTTTCTCCGATATGTTATGAATCATTGAAATAGTCTAAAATAAATAGTCTTTAATGTAGGTAGAGTAAAGTATTATTTAAAACTCTTATTCAAAAGTTCCTTTTAAAGAGTGAATTAATCTAAGTGTACCACATACGATTGTCGTTTATACACAGTCCTAGAAATTGATACCTTCAACTTAGAATCTGATCGACTTCTTCCCACGTCCTTTCGCTTACCTTATTCCAGCCTGAACCATAAATCCCTATGGAACATAAATAAATTCAAATTCAACAGATAAACTATTGTTTTCTATGGATGTTATAATCAAGTAAGCTCTTATACACAATTTTGAAGAAATTCGTGTAGCTTGTTAATTAATACTACATACTATATTTTATCAAAAGGTTTCACAAGATCGAATAGTAAGTAAGATACACGAAAATAGTGACTTGTAATGAATTATTAATATTTGAGAACTTAAAAGCTGATCCATATACTGACAAATTGTCAAAATCCAGTATAATGTGTGGGTTTATCTTCTTACACCTTCACATGTACCCTTTTATTTTGACATAATTATGATGCCTAAGCTTTTAATAAAAATATTTACAAAATAGATGTAAAAATAACGTAAAATTATTGAAGACAATCTACAAATATCCAAAGATCGGCAACAAAAAATAACATTAAATTACGCGTTTCTAATTATTACTTTGAATTTCATTTCATATTCAAATGAAAGAATAACTATTCATTTCTTAAGTATATGTGATACTGTTTCTTTTCTCAGCTCTTTCTTTATTAACTTAACAACACATAAAACAATGTTTGCGTCATTAAACAAACAAAAAATTGAACACAACAATAAACGAGACATTTCCTTTTCAACAAGACACAACATTGAAGCTACCTAGCAACGTTACTTAATAATGTATCACATAGGCGAGATCATTACAAATATTTAAACCAATCCAGTGTATAGAATTTGTTCTATTATTTATAGGTTCACATTCACCACCCAGATTCATTCCCAGATGTCGCCAAGGGACTGTTCATACCAGAAGGAACACGAAGAGTAATGATGGCTCAAGTCTCTCCCTCTCGCACCTACAGCACGGACGAAGTGCGAAGTGTCAGCATCGAGAAGAGGCGTTGTTTCTTTGATGATGAAACCAATCTTCTAACCTACTCAGTGTATACACGGCATAGCTGTTACATGGAATGTAGAATGATGTTCCTGGCTGAGAAATGTGATTGCATTCCATACTTTTTTCCTTCCCAAGGTAAATATAAAAAAAAGTGCAAACAAACTTAAGTATAAAATCCTTTACTTATTACGACAAATATTTCACTACTTTACACTTCCTTCAGGCGTTAATTGGTCACATCAGTATGAGCATACCTGAACTAGTATCTAAAAGGGTAGAACAGACAGTAATGTTCATTAGTTGAAATCCCAGTCATAGTGAAGTAAGTAGTCTGGACGAAGAATTTTACTAATATGACTACCAAAGATTAAGTCTTTATCCCGGGTTACTTATTACTTTGTATGTTTGTATATTTTCTCTACTCTTTGCGGTGATACGAACAGCTTTATTAATACAATATAACCGTGTCCAACTTCCAATCGAAATGTCGCGGTCATATTCCAGCGCTGGGGACTTTTCTTCAATGATCTGAGATGCACTCAGTCTCCTATCAAAATTGAGTACCAGAGTGCTCTTGGTACTTTTGGGCACCTTGGGAGGTAAAGGCGATCGAGCCTGGGGCTGACCACCCCGTCACACTTCGCGCCATAGGTTCAGAATATGTAGATGTTACGTCTACTTCTCCGCACAGGAAATACCTTTACCTTTACGTTGTGGTAGATTACTGAGAACAAATATTTCGGGTTTAATGATTAAGCTTAAAACAAAAAAGAAAGTTCCTATAAATATGACGGGTGTCCCATTTATCTCGTCCATCCTTACGAGCGGAGGAATCAATAGAGGAAGATTGGTCAAAGTTGGTAAGAATCATATACGACGAGGAGAAAAGGTGTCATATATTCTGTAACAATGCCGTATGGCCAGTGTTGCTAACTGAATATAAAGTTGTACCATGTCAAATGCACTACGTCAGATTATTGCACAAGTGAACTCTACATGTCATGTGCAATCCGACAAAACCATACTTGTTGTTCAATGTTGCAAACTAAGGCCACGACAGTGTCACAAACATCCGAAAGACTAAAGACTACGGTTAAACACTGTAGGTGATAGATGACAATATCAAATGCTTCTGTGTGGCCAATTATTATGATTTATTGACGGCAAAATAGGTTTGTTTTCGATTAGGAAAACTTCTGCTACAGTAAAAAGTTTTTATAATTTTAGAAAATTCCTTAACAAGTTTTGGAAACTAATATTTTGGTTAGATGTTTATTCTATACTTCAAAAACAGGCAAATAAAACTTGTTGCAGACATCAAAAAATCAAATTTAATCTTTAAATTGTTTTTAAAAAATTAAGACCCTTTGGTTTTCAGGTCAGAATAGTCCAAGAAAAATCTTAATCACAACAATGAGAGCTAGAACGAATCACATCCGTCTGAATTAGCACTTATTTCAATTAGGTATATTAGAATTTTAGATTGTGAATGTAAACAAGTTATTCAAAATGTTCCACACATACTTAGAAACCACTCTCACTACAAAAATAATCGTGAATCAGTAGTCAAGCAAACATTTAAAATAAATATTCCAAAACCAATTAGCTTATTAAAACTATTATATAATCTTAAAACAAAATTATGTATCTAATAAACATTGTTTGGAAACAATAGGGAAAATACTTAAATCATACAAAAACAAATTCTGCTGCAAAAATTCAAAGTAGAAATGTATAAGTAATCATTGTAATTTATAACAGCCAAGCATAAAAAATAAAACAATTGTATCTAAATTATGTGAAATAATTCATTGCATTAGAAAATCATATTATCAACGATTCATAGTATCAACAACATCTGGTTAGTGACTACAAAGTTATTTGGTTAAATTCACCTACAATTAACGAAGTTCAATAACAACAATGTCTAAATATACACACTGAAAAAGTTCTAGTGCCTACCAAACTTCTTCGTTAACTTAAGCTACAAATAATGAGAAACAACAATGGATAAAGAAGTGTTAGCGACTGCCAAACTCTTTGACCAAACTTTTGGTCAATTTGACCTACAGAGAAACAACAATGAAAATCGTAACAATTGATAGATATGCGCTATGGTAAGCCCTGAAAAGGAATACCACGCATGAAGAAACAACAATCTATCATATGACGTTTTCTAGAATGAGAATAGCCTGTTGTAATAGTAAAACTATCATAACTCCAAGTATATTTTCCAATTACGATCAGTTTTGTTGACTTCAAGTGATGACACGTTAGAATGCGCAGATACTTTGTGTCTGTGTACCTTATTAACTTTAAGTAAGTAGTGTTTTGATTTCCTTCCATAAGCTTTAAAAGGATTAAGATTTCCATTGAAAACACAGGATATTTGTTAACTATTATCTGTTGTGTTTCCAATAGAGCATAAACATCTTGGCCGCCATTTTGAAAAAAATAGAAGCCATATTGAAAAGTGATTTTGAAATAGTTCAAAATAGCAGATAAACTGAATTCATTCAGATTTATTTTATTCACTGTAACATATTTCCTTCATAGGCGAATTTGTAGAGTAGGTGTGTTCTTGCGTCTGACAAACCAAATATCTTCTTCCTTCATTTATGTTAGGCTCAAAAAGTAAACAAGTGTTTAAGATTCAATAATAATTCAAATTAAAAGCTAATGACGAATGGCAAAACATATTAAACTACTATTTTAATTAATTTTAAGACATTATTTTTCAGTGCAATCAAGATCATCATCAATACTGTCAACACAGGTGTTTAGTTCAGTTTTTTTTAAAACTCATTTTCACTTGCAAAGTACTGTACACTTCAACATTGGTCTTCTGCGTTTCCAATGATTGGTGCTGCAGTGTTAGCAGGAATAACTGAGTAGTTCCCGACATATAAGGAAGAATAGTTCACACTTGGCTTGTAGCTTGCTTCTTCATTTTTATTTCAATCCTAAAAGCCCCGTATGACATTAAGCATTTTCGTTATTTAACTAAGCATTGTCTCCAACAGCTTGATAAGCACTTCTCAAAACATGTTGAATGATGAAGCTCTTGTTAGTGTTAAAACTATCGATGATAGTCCTTTTTTGTAAACAGTTCTTTACTGTATTGTAAGACGATGACCTGCCAAACATTATAACTACAAATCTCTCTCCATCTCCATGTAAACCTCAACTTCTTTAGGTTCTTGGGACAAAGTGTGAAATGTCTGCTTGATCTTTGGTAATTTGCTTTGTTTCCCAGGCGATTTTTTAACCATACTCAGCAAATGTGGAAGTTATGTCATTACTAGTGAATGCGTGGAAAAATAAAAGAGCTTTCGCGAATTCAAGCTTGCAAAACAGAACATAAATCGGTGTGTATTGAGAGTTGTTGCCAATTCTAAATGTAAGCCACAAAAACTCTGCTTGAAAGTGTCTTAATGTTGCCAGTGATAACACTACAACATCGGTGTCCTAACAATAACCGATTTGTGTCCAGCTTGATTTGCCTCTCTTACAGGTAGTAAAATTCTTGTGTATGTTCCTTGGTTGCATGGGTGGAGGAGATTTTTATTAGTACACAGATCTGTATTGCATTGTATCATTTCTTGTTTAGAGGTTCCTACCTCCTTGCCGACTCTACATACAGCATCTAGTATAACAAAGAATTATTTTTCGTTCTTATCACTGCACTTTTTTTTTCAGTTTCTAGGTACTAGTGTGTTACTTGAAACTTTTCTCCTTATGCGAGCACTCCCTGAAAGTTTTGGTCTCTGCTCTCAAACAGTCAGGTCTATATAGATATTACAGATGTCAATACGATTTACAGCCTCCCATTCATTAAGAACTATGTTGGCGAATCTCTCTGCATACTCATCAAAAGTCTTGGCATCTCCATGAGGTATCATGTGAACTATGGCTAAGCCATCCAATATGACACGTGATACTGAAGATTTATCTGTAGGATCGTTACACATATTTCGGAAACATATTTTCTTTTTTTGCCGTAGATGCCCACAATCTTATAAAAGAGGTGGAAATGGTTGATTTTCGTGGCTGAAAAATTTGTCCAGATCAGATCGTTACTGTTCGTAACCAATACATAATTTAGAAAAATGGCAGATATTATTTCTTACGCTTCTTATCACCAATTCGCATATGATTTTTACAGAAGTTTTAATCTTGAAAAATCTTACTTGATTGGGATGATCACTGGATTTTGTTTGATCGTCAAGTGTGCGATAGACGATTCTTTAAACTGAAAAATTCCATGAGCTCTTCCGGCTACTAAATAAGCGATTTCTGTTTCAGAAATAATAAATTTATCATGTAGATTTCGAAAGTCTTTGCTACTGCCTTCAAATGGATTGCCTAAATTCTAAATAGTGTTTGACGAATGAAAACTTAGTTTGGATAAGCATCCATGGTGTTTTTGCGTGGGCTATTAATCCTTTTTCAAACTCCTGTATTACTTGTGCTACTTCGGGACCAGCAACCATCCATCGCTTCAAAGTATCAGGGTTCTCCAACAGCGTCACTGCACTCCTATTAACTCGAGCATTACACAGTTGTTGCGCCTGATCTAATGTCATTGCTGACTTGCCTGATCTAAACTTTTCATGAATTCTGCAGTGTACATCTGGCAGAATTTTTGTCTTGCAAATGCACTAGAAGCCACCTGGCATACTTCTGGTGATTAAATGAAAAGAATTAGCGGAGTTAACATAGAATTCAAAGTAATAACTGCCGATTGTTGTTAGAAATTCATAAACTGAGTCCTCTAATTCCATTACACTATTCCAATACAGATGCTTATCAGAATAATGGAAACACCTGTAGTTGGCAACACGTCAGATGTATGGGTTGGCAGTGGTGTCGTGGCGACCGCAGCGCCGGACTGCTGGTGGTGGTGTGTTAGGTCGGTCTCCATACTACGTCAGGCGGCGTGGAACAGGAGTGTGCAGTGGCTGCAGCAGACGGAGGTAGTGTAAAATGGGAAACCTCTCAGAGTTTCAAAGAGGGCAAATTGTTGGTGCGCGGTTATGTGGAGTGAGTGTGACGACAGTGGCTAGTGTGTTAGGTGTGTCACCAGGGACAGTGTCGAAGGTGATGACGGCCTACACAACACACGGGAAAACCACATCGGGGAAGCGGAACAGTGGGCGGAAGAAACGCATCAGTGACAGGGTACGCCGGGTATTAAAGCGCATTGTCACGCGGAACCGTCATGCCACTGCGGCGCAAGTGACGGAGGAACTCAATCAGCACCTCCCCCAACCTGTTTCGACAATCACAGTCCTCCGCGAATTACATGACATGAACTTACGGGGTCGTGTTGCACGGGCCAAACCTCTCATCAGGGACCAGAACGCTTTAGCACGCCACAAATGGTGCCGCGACCATGCAACTTGGACCGTTGACGACTGGAAACGTGTGGTATAGTCGGATGAGTCACCATTCACCCTATTCCAAACCACGGGCCGTGTTTATGTGTGGAGAACGCCCAAAGAAGCGTATGATCTGCAGTGTCTCCGCCCAACTGTGAAACATGGCGGCGGCACGGTGATGATGTGGACCGCAATATCATGGTTTTCATTGGGTCCTGTGGTCACACTTCGCGGACGCATCACTGCCAACGATTATGTCGCAATTTTAGGAGACCACTTGCATCCTATGGTCTGGATGTTGTTCCCGGACAATGACGCCATATTCCAGGATGATAATGCACCCATTCACACAGCTGGAGTTGTTGCAGCGTGGTTTGAGGAACATCGGGATGAAGTTCAACACCTCCCCTGGCCCGCCCAATCCCCAGATCTCAACATAATTGAACATCTGTGGTCCATCTTGGAAACACGACTCCGGCGACGATTTCCACCTCCATCCTCTCTCACAGAACTGGCCGATGCCCTGCACGAGGAATGGTGTAATATTCCACTTGCTACCATTCACGACCTCTATGCCTCCATCCCACGTCGCATCAAGGCTGTTCTGAAGGCGAAAGGTGGCCCGACACCATATTAATCTGGTAAGTTGCACTTTCGTTCAGGTGTTTCCATTATTCTGATAAGCATCTGTATGTAAACTAAGGGATTATTTCATAATTTACCTTGTATCATTCCTCAAACACAAGAGACTCATCACCAATACCTAATTTCATGATCGTAAGATTGGTTTCTTAAGAGAAACAAGGCACGCAATATCACTTCGCCTAAATACCCCATCCTTTTAATGTGATGGACTTCAATGTAAGACAGCTCTACCAGAAGATGTTATTCCAGCTTCAACGACAGTTTCAGTCCATCCGCTTCCATCTAAAATATCTCCAATTATGCACATAATAGTCTTCTCTAGATGTAAGCCTTCCATTATCACAACATACCTTTCTTTACCAAACTTGGAAATGTCAACTATATGCACTCAACAATTACATACAGGGGTGCATCATATGTAATAACAGGTGTTTATCCTTCATTTTTAAGTCATTGACGCTGTCTGCTATTACAGACATTGCATTATAGCAGGTAAATGTTTTATCTCTGGTAATAATGCACATTTCGTTAAATGCCTGCTCATGCTAACAATAGATCTTGCATTAAATGTTGCCCAGGAGACATTCTCAATAGACTGTTGAATGTCTTTTGAGATCTCATATTCTACATGTTTAACTGACATTTGTGTCTGTTCTGAACAATCATGCTATAACGATTGGGTTTATCATATTTGGTCATAGATGCGATTTTCTGATTTTGAAACACTGGAGTATCCATAGTATATTTATTGCAGGAAGATCTGGCAATTTCTTTGAAATGATTGCCTTCTAATTGTCACTCGTGATCTTTCTATTTTGCCTTTTACTTCTATACAATGTTGCTAGAGTATAATCCCAGTTCTATGGAAAGAACTGACAAGCTGTGGTCCATGTAGTTAACATCGTGTATGTTGTGTCTTAGTATTAGTAACAACATTGTTGTATGTTGCAGGTTGGCGAGTCTGTGGCCCAGAAGACCTCTACTGTTTGCATATGAGTAATGGTAAGTGGACATTATTATTTTTCTCATATGATCTCTTAGTATTCAGTAATTCGTTTCATTATTATCAAGTATTAGTGGAACATTTATTCCTCATTTCTCTCTTTCACTTGTTAGTCACATACAAAAGTTTTTCACTTCCTGGTCCATTCAATTTAACGAACTAAAAAGTAAGCATTTTTTAAATGACTAACAATAAACACAACAACTCTCAAACATTGTATTTGTTAGAGTGATAAATACATTTCTACATGACAGGTACACTCTTGGAGAAATTTCTTTCCATATTCGATCAGATATGATCTTCCTGTGCTCAGTTTATCTGAGAAATAAACTTTATATCCAAGTAATACCAATTAGTTTAATCATATTGCACACTATAAAGCAAATAGATTCTTAAAACGGAAAAGGGCATCACGTATTACAATTTACAAGATTACTAGCAGTCTTTCATATTTGTGGTAATGTTAAGAAAATTTTCAATATCAAATGTCAAAAAAAAATCTTCTGCTTAATATCAATATTGTGAATCCGCCATCCTGTAACAAATAAAAAGAAAGTAATTTGGGTAAAAATGTATTTTAATGTAAACTTCAAATGTATACAAAAAGCAATTATTGTAATCAAAAATAAATACGGTAATGGCTATACAAATACGCAAACAGTTAAAAAAAAAAGTCAAATTAGTAAATAAACAATCGCTAAGTAGTTGATATTTCATGAAGCAACTCAAAAACAAACGTTAAAAAATGCTTAAACTAAAAAGCAACGCAAAGCAAAAAACACGAACCAAGTAGCGTCAAAATAACAAACGTATCTGACTAAATCCAGTAAATGCTCTACCGAGCTCAAAATTAACAGTCCTTTTTCAAAAAAAAATAAATATCAGTATCAACAAGCATCGCTCTCGCATTTTGTCACACTTACTCCTACAGTCAACATTACACTTTACGCTTTTAACATTATAACAATCTTAGTAAAATCAACATGTACAAATAAGTTAAATTATTATTTAGTTTCTGTCTTAGTTACCTTGTGTTCCTTGCTGGTACTCTGCAAAACTCTTGGGCAAACTTTAAGAATTCTTAGCTTATTAAAACTTAAAAATCAAACACTGCCACTATAAAATATGAACTACATCTATAAATTTGTTATTTTAAAGTAAGTCCAAAAGTTTTTATCTAAGCTATCCCAATCCTAAACCAAAACAACCTTAATTAGTTTCAGGCTAGCAAATCCAGTGGAGCTCATCCGTGCATGATTGAAAATCATCCACGAATGAACTCTGGTATTCACTTGCCCAAACTCAAATATTGCAAAAAAAAAAAAAAAGTAAGAAAAAACGCCACTATCACACAAGTAACAAATTAGTGTGCAAATTATGTTTTCTGTTTATTAGGTTAAGTTTACTTATAAAATTATAAGTTTCGCATTGAATCTTATCATAATGATAAGAACAGTTTGTATAGGTTTGGTTGAAGTTACTAAAAATGTCTATAAGATATTATAGAAATAGGATACCTCCATCTTCCCTAATGAAATCTCAGAGTAGCCAATCAGCACCATCGGTGCTAAAAAAAACATTCACAACATTGTAATTTACTTCATGGCATATTTATTTATTGATTGATTAGGTTACACAACAGACGTTTTGTCTAATTACAATGGCCTCTACACTTTCGTAACCTAATTACATGCATGTATATATTTACACATATTAACGTATTATCAGTACAGATTGCAGTTAACAACACTTCACCTTTAAATTCTTTATTTGTCATATTTTACAAGTTCATTTTCTCAGTAAATTACTACTACAGGATGTTAACGTAAACACATATCTTCTAATCATTGATGTATCGAGAACAATAGTTCTCGATTTACTGCAATGAAGTAATGCATCATTCTCTACTTTGGTTTTGCTTAATGGAATTTAAATAGTTCATTTTAATCCTAGTTCTTGGCTGCCGATATTATTGAAGAAGGGTTTATGTAAAATTATCATGCCTGGATGTTTTCTTTGTTCCAATTCTAAAATTTCAAAAAAGTTACCAGCAAGAGAGTTATAGGGTTCACCGGCTCAAATTTAGTTTAGAAATCACTTTTCTGTATTAAACAAGTCTTAGAAATTTAGATTGAATATGTTTCAAACTTGAAACATGTTTACGTTAGTAAAGATTCCATCTGGTACACGCATATACCCTAAATTCAATTGAACAAAAGTAAAATATAGTGTCATTAACATATTGATCATTATATAATCTTTACCTATTCCCGTCACTGAACTTAGTTTTCGATCGAAAAGAGCTCCAAGGTCTTTGTTTCCGATTTATCTAAACGTATACTCTGAAAGCAGCAAACAATTTTCGCACCTAGAGAACGACAACTTAATTTTATTTACTTTTACACTGAGTTTAGTTTTCTGTATCACATTATGAACTTGTTGAGGTCTTCTTGAAATTTGTTATATTATCGTTTCTGTAGTGCAATCTGCATGCATATTTTTAAATTGTCTACAAAATGAATTTTCCGGAATGATTCCTATGATCAAGCAAATCATTAGTGACTGCTAGAAAGAGTAATGGTTCTATATTTGACCTTTGAGGTATTCCCGAGGTCATAACAAATTTCTTTTAAATACATTTCTTCAATATAATTGATTGCTTACGTTGTTAAAGTAGGATGAGAACAACTTTTAAGTTGACATTGAAAGGTTGAATGATACAAGTTTCCAAAACAATACAACTGACAGTATCAAATGCTTTAGTGAAATTAGTATAAAACACATCAACTTGACCAACATCATTTAAGAAGCATAAAATCAAATTATTATTACGTTAATTGAGGTTGCTCATTTAAGGAATATCATTGATACATTGATATGCCGGACTGACATGATAAGTGAATGTCGATATTGCAAGTTGAAAAACTATCACAAAGAATGACAGTAAAACAATTCATTTTTGTTTTGATTTGTTATTAACGTCTAAATGAATTTGTGAGCTTCTGAGGACAGGACCTACGATGTTCGGTAAAGAGGGCTCAAAGCCACTCCGTTAATATATCCCCGCAGGAAGCAAAAAATGGTAATTTCTCGAGCAACCGAACGTTATAGCAATTAGTCTGTAATTGTGTATGTCTCCTTTGTTACTTGCTTATGTGATTGGGAAAATTATAGTCTCTTTCTACTTGTTCACAAAGACATGTTTAAATTGAAGAATTAAATATAATATACAAAGAATGTTTACTTCAATTTAGCATATTCTTTGACAACGTAAGCAGGCACTTCATCAGGAGATTGTGTCTATCCAGATTTTCAATTTCCTATTGCATTTTCTTCGTGAGAAAGTCTTGCTAGACCCCAAAAGTAAATGTCAAATTGTTTTTTCTCCTTTGACTCTGCTTTGAAGAAGATATGAAAGGGTTTATCAATTGTGTACACTAACTGAAAAATCAACAAATGCATTAACTCTTTCACTGTACAGCCCTTTCCTTTGACGAAAAAAAGAGACAGAAGGAAGATGTTTTCATTTATTTTTCACAAAATCACAATGATGATTAGGATGGCAGGTTATATTGATTCAGAATTTAATATAACAATTTTGTGATCTTTGCCAATATCGAATTTGACTTCGTCTTATGACTTCATCATGATACACTCTCTGTTTACTATACCATTATTGCATTTTCTTCTATGCTTAGTTGATACTTGCTTCTTTCCTAAAGTTGAATTAAAGTATTTTCCTGAGACACTTTTCTAATAAGTAGTAATAATTGCCTGATCTTTTAACAGAGTATTTACCTTGATAACGAGCATACCAGGACAATGCCCTCCTTATAAACTTCCCTTTCATGTTTCCTTACGATTGTTCTTTAAGCATTCCTTCACTAATATTTAGACATTGGAAATCCATCAGGTTTGAGCTGCATACTAAGCTTCAAGCATCTCATATACTTTACACAGTGTCGGATTTATACAATTTCCTGAGAGGGGGATTTTTTTTTTTAGAACGTAGAATATCGTATATTATATCCACTCATATCTTGGGGGATATTTGGAAAATAGAGCCAGGGAAGATTTTTGCAGTGAAGGGGCAATCCCCTGCTACACTGCCTTTACAACTCTTGTAAACTTTCTTATAAACAAATTATAGGTTGAGATAAACGTTCGAGCAGTTTCTTAGAAACTTTGAATGAATTAGCATGTGAAACAAATAATTAACGAATAAGTCAATTTTACATCTTCCTCCACTGTTAAGGATGGCAGCTTCAACGTTTGAGCAGTACTTCGATCCCATGCTTGAAGAAACTTTCTGGTTTAGGAGCAGTCTATGTCAAGTCAGTTCTGGAACCCAGCATAATCTTGAAACGAATTTTGAGAAGTTTGTTTCTCAAAGAATGGTAAACATTATAATCACATGAGACTGTTTGGTGAGTACGCCGATGTAGTAAATCTACCAGTTGGAAAGGTAGATATCGTCACGTTTGTGGTGTGCGGTTCACTTCAATCGGAATATATTACATCCATGCTCTCAGCTTTGGAGCCATAAAATGCAAATATCAGATTAATACTGGCCGGTCACCATCTTCCTGGATGGTTTCTGATGGAGTTACAGACCGATTAGACCAGAGGTTCTCAAACTTTTTCATTTCGCGGCACACTGTTTTGGTGTGTGTATTATTACAACACACGCATGGAGTAGGTGAAGACTAGTAGCGTAAAGTTAGATTATGTGAATCGTACTTCTGAGGGTATATAAACTAATCAAGACTCATTGCGAATTCCGTTGCGCCCAAAGATTGTTATCATGTTTACATGCGCGAAAGCTGGTCCTTCAGCACTAGTATCTTCTAGTTGAATTTATTTATGGCCTTTAGACATCTATGGTTCAGACCGAGTTGCTTCTAGTGTCTTTATAATGTATAAACATTTTAGACAACTACTGTAACTTCGGATCATCAGCTATACTCGAAAATGTGTCTTTTTTGTTTTGTTTTGTTTTTGACACACCATATTTTTGGAGCTAAAAATTTACATACAATTAGTCCAAATCACAAGCTCTTTCGATACAGGTTAGCACAAGTTGTAAAATGATTTCATAGAACTGAGACAAATAGCAATTGCTCTTGGAAAATATTAGAGTGACAGGATCGAATCCAATAAAATAAAACGAAAAATTCGTTAATTCATTTAATTTGATAAGCTCATATATGCTATATTAATTCTTAATAACGCGAGCTACTATGGCAAACTGTTGATTGTTGCTTTTTAAAACCTTTGTTATGTGTGGTTAAAAACTGGAACAACAATAATGTATGAATTGTATGATCTCTATAGAAATTGTGTCTACAATAAATACACTTCAAGATTCGGCAATATGGCGTCTGTATAAGGAGGTGCGTGTGTTTGCTGCAAAATTTGAGAAAATAGGAAGATTTTTTATGTACGTTTATCATGGAATATATGGATTTTAACCAGAAGTTAATAAAGAATGTGTGGAAGGTTCGAGAGATGTGTGGTGACAGGTGATAATTAACTTTTAATAGACTGTATGGAATGATTGACGAAGAACTTTCTGTACCGATCAAATGTGGATGATTATCATTTAAAGAATATGTATGAAGGTAATATTTAACAACAATTTGCTCAAAAGTACTTACAAATATTAGCACTAAGAATTATAGAACAAAGCAGAACAGAAATATACTTCATACATACAAAATACTTATTAATCCAAAGAGGAAAGTTTACATTCCGTGAGCTAAAGAATATGAGAATTACATTTTAATTACAACCTTATTATATAGTGGACATAAAAACGAGTAAATAAATAAACAAAAACAACAGAAAACTTCTTCAAAATCAGACTCAAATAATACTCGTATAATAAATAGGCTGTTTCTTAATGTGGATTGAGAAAAAATAGTTAAGTTCCTCAAATATAAAGCAAAAAATGTAGTTTTGCAAATGTAAATGTTATTCACCTTTGAACAATTTTACACTTGTAATCGTCAAGTTAATATCTTAATATACATACACGTGTGATTACATAGACATTACATATTTTAAATAGTATTTATCAAATAACTGACATAATACCCTAAAATTCGATATTTTCCAACTCACTTGTTTCAAACTCCTCTATCGGATGAAAGACTTAATACTAAGGAGAAGCATTGTGTGGTCGCTGTGTGAGCTGCGTTTGGTAATTTATTTAATTACTTTCACAGATGTGACCATGTTGCCTTTTATATAACCGTATCCCAGATACATCTAACTTATAAATATTTCTAGTATTATGTATGTGAACGTAAGATCTCTGGTTATATCTACAATAATTTTCTTTGACGTGCATTAAACAACTGTGCATATATAAACTAGGCACTGTAAGGATATTCATTACTCTAAAGATTTCTCGACATGATTCGTATGGTTTCAAATTATCGATTGTTTGATAGTTTAATTTATACTTAATATAGTTTATTTGCTATATTAAGATCAGAACAAATTAAAACAAGCAGTCACCCGCACAAGATTAAGATTAAAAATCCAGACATTATAATTATAATATGATATAAGCCAGAGACGCTAAAAAATCAATTAATCGCACTACAGCCCACATTAACATACCACATGGCTTTCTTTCAAAAGTAATTCCGTCAAACGGAGTGACTTGAGACAGATTTTGAAAGTTTGCTCAGGTTTAGACACTTTATACTTTGCTTTCGAAGGGTATTTGATATGGGCTTGTGCAAATACTCATTTATGATTGGATATGTGGTATTAACAACTTTTATTCGTCAGAAACACTTTGGTTATAAATTGGAACGCATTGTCTCATGGCAACCCGTTATCTGGGTTGACTTGAGACATAAACGTAATTCGTTGGTTAGTCTCAAACGATGTGGCTATTAGGATTAGTTGAACAGAAATTGGGCTTTTAAATATTTTTCTAATATTACAAAGATGGTTTTAAAGCACAAAACTTCAATAATGTAAACATACAGTATAGCATTTGGTACATTAAAGTTATTGAACTTACAAACTAGAAAAATAATTTTAAGTAAACATGAACAAATCAAACAAAGCGGCGCGCCTAAAAACTGTAGGTGGCTCAAACGTGCTCACAATATTTTCCACATGGAAGGAAGATACGTCTTCTATTGTTGGATATGTAAACTTCTTTCTCTTTGGCACTTTCTTTCACAAAACTCGCGGTCATAATATTTCTCTCGATGGTAATCGCAAGCGCTAGAAATCGCAATCGGCGTCCTATTCGTGATTTAAAACTGGCAAATACAAATTCTCCAGATTGAAGAGAGAACTGTTATCTTTTACTGGAACAACTGTCTCTGCATTTGTGACTTCTTCCATTTTCATTGTGGCTGGTATCTTGCAGTTTGTTCGAGTGGGTTGCATACTTGAACTAGTGCGCTCTTTTGCGCTCGAGTGCGTAGCGCAGGTTAAACTTAAACTGTTCGGATGGCAGGCACGTGTGCAAGTCCCAACGCAAACACTTTCTGCCCCGGCTCGGCAGCGAGTGCAGGTCGGTGCAGATAGTTGAGAGTCGTGCTCCGCTCTCTGTGTATGTGTGAGAGAAGGGATTACAGATGACGATACTTGCTAGCAGAATGAAATAAACCTCAGCCCGTTCCAGCGAGAGCTCCACGGGATTGCACGAATGGACACTGTGACGTAAAATACTTAACACAGTTCTGTACTAACTTACACTTCAAGTGCAAAGAGTGCAACACTGAGCAGACCACCCGAACAAACCGCTTGTGTAGAGCCTCATCCAAATTAGAAAATTCCCCTTCTAACTGTTTTTCTCTTTTTGATCATTAGCACTTTCTGAATATTCACCAACACTGTTCCCAAGTACAACATCAATTCGTCTTCTACGTTGCTTTGTTGTGCTCCTAACCAATTTCAGAAAATCTACAGTAGAATCAGTCCAATGTGAGGAAGAAGTAGGTACACCCTAAACATTTAGGGTCTGAGGTACACCCTAAACTGTAAACCAGCCTTGCAATCACGTAAAAACGATAATATAAACACTATCTCTTCATTTGCTCTGTATACGATATAAGTTCAACATATACACCTAGAATTTATTTTCCGACGGAATTAATTATAGAACCCGTAGATGGAAGTTTCAACAATTAACTTTTCTTACGGAATTCGACCTCAACGATGATACTATTTTAGGAACCACATACACGTACATGACTTGCAAAATCTTCACTCAGAATACTTATCGTACATACCACAATGCATCAACTGACGATCACGCGCGAAATCTGTATCAGTTATCGATGTGGCTAACTGTAAATTCTAAAATTGTACTGCTGTCTCAAGTCACTCCGTTTGACGGTTTTTCTTTGTCAGCGCAACAACTTTCAATTACACCTTTTTTCTAGCTTTCGTGATTGGCAACATTGCCATAGGGACCCAGCGACCAGCAATGAATTGAAAGATGGAGCACTAAAATTTTGGAAATCTACGCCGATGTCGCCTGCTTCGTGAAAGGTTGTCTATCCGTTGCCGCAACTGTAGATCTTGCTCTCATACTATTGGGGCAACACAGAAAATTCATGAGCTTCCACCGAAAATCGAATATGAGTCCGCTTTCACGTTTATTTAAGCGAGAGCTTACAACCACATTTAAATTGCTTACAAACTCGTTAGTATAAAACTACTGTACATACCTATAGTTGACTCAGAATATTCATAAATAGAAACAACACTCCTAAAATGAATAAACAGAATTAATGTTCCTGTACCTAAAAATATCATGTTCTGTCAAAGATATAATTTTTACATAAATGAAATATTAGTAATTATTATTTATAAAAATACAAAATAATATAATTGAACAATTACGAACATTTTCATTACATACCAGAGAATGAAGCAGGATTGCAATGAGCCACAAACACCTTCAAGTATTAAGAATTAAAGATTCTTCATAATTTTTCAAGGCTAAATATCTCACTCGTAAATACTCTGTATATCATGTTTTCAAACAAATATACTTTATTGTAGAATTTTAAGTTTAATAAACTAACTAACTAACTCTATGTCTTATGGAGCTCGCAAGTGCATCGCCGCAGTAACAAACGTTCGCCATTGGAATCTATCCTGGGCAATATCAAGTCAGTATTCATCTCGAACACCTACTTCTCGAAGATCTCTTCTAATATTGTCCTCCCTACGACGTCTCGGTCTTCCCAATGGTCTCTTTCCATCCGACCTTCCAACCAGGATAGATATAATAGATATAATCTTCGTTTTTTTCCCCATCCGAGCTACATGGCCTGCCCACCTTAGTCGTCGCCATTTCATTATTTTTACAACATCTGGTGAATCGTACAGTCCGTGGAGTTCTTCATTATGCAGTCTCCTCCACTCTCCAGTCAACTCGCCCCGTTTCGGCCCGTGTATCTTTCTCAAAACCTTATTTTCAGATGTGACAGTCGTAGAGCTGACAACTCTACACCGCTAAAACATGTCAAGAAATTTTAAGTTTAATGGGAAGGAAAACCCTTTAAGCTTGTTAATAACATTTTGTTATGGTACTGGTGTGCTTGGGATTGATAATTTATATTTGATACATACATGTTTGTTTCTTTGGTTTAGGCTACAAAGGCTATGCATTGTTGCTACCATTTGAACAGCGATCTCTTGCAAGAAAGGACAATTTCTATTATTTTAAGAATTTCGCAAACCCGGAACATAAATTGGAACATATATATCTTGTGACATGATACAACATTTTCCTTTCTAATGTTATCGATAGTTTAGAGTTACGATTCAAATATTTGCTACACTATATGTACAACACTATACACTATAACACTATATGTAATGCTCTTAACACTATATGTAATGTTATCATATACGGAAAATTAATTTATTTTGTGCACGATATATGTCAGTCGAAGTTCCGTTATGGAGTACTTTTATGTCAGATGCTTCAAGGATGAAAGGTAGCATTTCATCGCCTTTATTGTATTGACTACTATAACTAAGAGAGAACAAATATTTACGTTCTTTCGGTTTTAGAGCAAAGGCTCTGAAAGATTCCCGCATACACAGTATTTGTTGCCTGGTGTGCTCTGAAGCATTATCCCTCCAACAGAAAGGATGCTTTAAAAGTAACTCATTAGAAAAATTACTTCAAAATCAAATTCGTTATTTCAGCAGGTAATTATTAGTACTACGAAACTGACAGTGAATTATTCTATTTATCATACAAGCTCAAGTAACATACCTGGGACTTTAGCTATAACATAGAATAGTTTACCATGAACCTGAGAGTGATAAGTGAATCTCGAGGTAGTCGTGCGAGCTGAGCCTTTACTATAATAGACACCGAGCGGAACAAACTCATAAAGAATGAACTCAGAAATTAAAAACATAAGAGTTTAAAACAAGAAAAAGAATTAATTATTACAACTAAAGCATATCATTTTCTTGCCTCTTGGTGTGCAGCTATAATTTTCTTACCTGTTAGTGGTAGGGAGAAAAAACACGAAGACTATATTCCATCTTCGTTGGAAAGCCGGATGGAAAGAGACCGTTGGGAAGACCGAGACGACGTTGGTAGGACTATATTAAAAGGGATCTTCGAGAAGTAGTTGTTTGTGATGAAAACTGGCTTGATCTTGCCCAGGATCGAATCCTATGGCGAACGTTTGTTACTCGGCGATGAACTTGCGATTTCCGTAAGCCATAGAGTAAGTAAGTTGATGTGCAGCTACGGTAATTTTCTCGTATATTAAAGTAGTGTTATATTTCGTGAGTCGGTGCGCTCGCATTGTCAAACAATGGGAAAAATTAAAAGAATAGGTAATATGGTGGTGGGTAAGGTATCACGAGTTTACTTATTTGTTTTCTGTTCAATACATGAGAGAATTAGCTGCACACCAACAGGCAAGAAAATATCAGTTTTCTCTCCACGAGATTTGTTAAAGAAAAAAAAACCTAGTGAACTATTGCTTTATTGGTTAATGGATCAAGGTATAATTTTAAATTAACCTTCACAATAGTTTGCTCTTATTACGTACTGTTAATGACAGTTTCATGTTATACTGTCTGACAGATTGAGCACATATCAAATCATTTAGCTTAGTTATGGTGCACAAAGAAAAATACAAACGTAAAGTAGAAATCGTAGAAGCCCTTCTTTCCCCGTTGAGGTAAGAAAACTAACAGGGTTTTTTTTTTCTTTCGGATTACTTGTATCTGGATTAAAAGTTTCGAGTTCCTTTTCACAAAATAACATTGTTATCTTCTCAGTACATCCTTGAGATAAATGTTCGGAAAGTTTTTTTGAAAAGGTGAAGTATATTAAAACAACAAATACCTGTAAGGAAAGAATAACTCAAATGACAACCTCAAGCATCTTTTAAGCGAACAATTGGGTAAGAATGTATCTAGTCCGCAAATAGTAAAATCACTTCTTCAATTTAAACTTAATTTTTAATAAATTATAGATTAAAGAATGGCTTAAACCTGGCCACTGTTTTGCAGCTTAGGAAAATTGGCTAACAGATTTTGCTTAATCATTTGTCAGTACAAAAGATGAAATTAAATCCCTCACTTGAATAGCGTGTAGATTATATGTACATTTGTAGTTCATTCTTATTTAGTTCGTTAAGTTAAATAATCTACAAATCTTCACATTAAAGTATCATTTCACATTTATTACCTTGATAGAATAATTCGTCATTTTTTTATTTGCCTGATTCCTGTATTTTCAGAAGTAATTAATTATACGTGTTTTCTTTAAAAATTAACAAACGAAAGTAAATATAAAACAATGAATATGTATACATTGCTGTTAGTCCTTATATTGCAATTAAACCCGTTTATTACCTTATTTTTAATCTTACAGATGAAAATAATTTACTACCAACCGCTGTCAAATTGAGTTAATTCTCAGGAGAACGACATTATCATAATACAATTGGGAAGATTGGGAAGTGTTCTTCAGCCACTCCTTAATCTTAAATCTACTCTTTGTTCATTGCTGAAAACTTGATGAATTTGTAATTTTCTTTTCAGCACCTACAAGAAACAATAAACCTCCAGAAGGTACAGACGGATTCGATTCAAATGAAGATGCCCTTAATTGTACCTGTTATGCTTCATGCACTGAAACACATTACAGTGTTGAAACAACATACATTCAAACGTAAGTATAACTACGTCACCAATTTACATTTACTAGAATTGTTGGTGGCATTTATTATCTTGTTAGAGAAAAACAATAGTACAGGTTATACTAAGCCAAAATCTATGATGAAAAACATTTGCTGTTAACTTTGATGAAAATATAAATATCACTAAAAGTCTAAAACGAAGGAAAGCCGGAAGAGCAATTTAAGGTATAACTAAAAAAAAAAGAATACTTACATAATATTGTTTCAGTGTTTAGAAAATCACAGATAATGACAGTGCTATATTTCGACCTCTATGAGGTCTTTCACGAGCAGAAAGAATAAGACATAAAACACGTATACGAAGACTGATGAGAAAGATGTTAGTGCTGCCACATAGCAGATGGCGCATCAAGTTTAGAACAATTAACTAACGCATTACGTGTAAGTTTCAGGTTGGGATCGTCCAAAGGTATGTATTGAAAATGCTGTGCAAACGTAATGGAGGGGTCGAAGGAAGATGAGGGGTTAAGAATTATTAAAGGTTTTTAGACTAGGTTTCATTCCTCCGCTCAAACCATGAATAAAATGTTCCTTCCCATTGGTGATGTGTTGAGGTGTTGGCCGTAGGAGAATGTGTATTACAGCAACATGGAAGGACAGAACAAAACTCGTGTTAACTGACTGGCTGTGTAAGGAGACAGAAGCGTCTGGTTAGTTGATAACGCAAATACGACAATGGTTGTTAATTCGAATGTTCAGACTCCACCTGTTTCCTCAACATAAAAGACATCACAGAATCTGCAGGTTAGGATGTAAATTATTACAGGTACGGCAAGTACCCTTAAAAATTAGATGCACTGGCCAATAGTAGTATTGAAGCGAGATAATAGATCTGCTTATACGAGGGTGTTCTATAATTATTGTCCCTGACCTATAAGCACCTATAAGCAGTATTATTTTTCCACAAAGTCTCCTTTCACAGTAATGCACTTCTTCCACCTATGCTGTGAAGCCACTATGCCAGCTTCAAAGGAAGTCTCTGGCTGAGCCGTGAACCATTCCTCCACAGCCTCCATAACAGCTGTATTTGAGTGAAACTTCGTCCCCTTGAAGTGCTCCTTCAACTTCGGGAAGAAATGAAAGTCACTAGGGGCGAGGTCTGGTGAGTAGGCAGGATGTTTTAACACATCAAAATCAGCAGCATGGATTACGCCATGGTCCACAACAGCCATGCACCAGTAGCATGGCTTTTGTGGGCCGGAGCATTGTCTTGGTGGAACAGCACTTTTCGCTGCAACATCCCGCGCCGTTTTTCCTTGATTGCTTCGGGATTAGGGCTGCATAATAGGCCCCCGTGATAGTGTGTCCAACCTCCAGGTAGTCAATCAGGAGCACAACCTTCGCATTCCAAAAAATTGTGGCCATAACCTTGCGTGCTGATGGTTGCACCTTGAACTTGCGGGGTGGAGGGGAACTGCTGTGCCGCCACTCCATACTCTGTCGTTTGGACTCGGGATCATAGTGTTGGAGCCACGTCTCATCCACTGTCACAAATTTATCACAGAACTGCTTCAGGTCTGGCTCCATAAGCTCCAAACCAGCCCTTGAACATCGAACTCTGTCTTTCTGTTGTTCAAGGGATAACATTTTGGGTACCCATCGCGCTGACACCTTCCTGAATCCCAAGTGTTCATGCACAGTGGTTTCCACTGAGCCCACAGAGATGTGCATGATGTCTGCTAACTGTTGCACCGTGATTCGTCTGTCTGCCATAATCCTGTCATACACAGTATCAATGTTTTCTGGGGTGCATGCTGTTATTGGAAGACCAACACCAGGCGCCTGTTGACAGCTTTCCCTGTCGCAACGGAAATCGCGGCACCAGTTCTTTACCACCTGGTAGGAAGGGGCCCCATCACCCAACACACTAACCATGTCCTCATGAATTTCCTTTAGGCTTAACCCCTTTTTCTGGAGGTACTTGATGACTGCTCGTTGGTCGGTTTTCTCCATTTTTCAAGCTAGGTGCAACCTCTCACACACCTGAAACGAGAAAAAGATATTAATATAGCAGCTACGGTTCTGAAATTTCGCATATAGGCATCTAAGACATTACGCTACAATATCTCCCATCATTCATCCCCGTTCCAATATTTTTAATATGCCGGGGACAATAATTATTGAACTACCCTCGTACATCTGGATCTGCTGCATATGTCGGTGCCGGTTTGGAGTGGCAGGGTGGAAAAATTGGGACGGACCAACTAGAGTCCTGCAAACCCAGGCCCGCACCAGCCCGGCCCGGCCCGTGCAGATCACTACCTCGTTTAATTCTTTGTTTCTTTTTTCTTTCCTGCTCAGTTTCCCGGGCTTTTAGGCTAATTACCTAACAGAAAACATCGGTCGGGTATCATAATAGCAAATATTTTTCCTTTATTTTAATAGTAGCAAAATTATTTTCATACTAGTGGTCTGCACGAGCCGGCCAGACTGATGTGGGCCTGGGTTTGCAGGACTCTACGACCAACATGGTTTAAAATTGGGGGTGGGGGTGTTTAAAAATTAATCTCATCTTGGTGGAAAATGTTGATCTTCTGTACAGATAAAGATACATAGATTTGAATAGTAAAATAAGGTAGAAAATTGAACTTATCTTTCATAGATGCGTGCACACCTACCAAAGCATCCTGGTGAATGCACACAAACTCCATACGGGAACAAAAAAGTAGCAACTTTTTCCAAAGGTATGTCCACATCAGAGAAATAAGAAAAGAATAGACATGAGTGGTGACGAGGAGCGGTGAAGTTGCCAATTGTTTGTGACCAAGGGATGGCAGGAAACTGAAGAGGATGATTTTGGGTGTTAGGCCTTTTGGCGTGAGTCCTAGATGAACCCAGGACTTCATCCAAAAATTCAATATATGGCAGACCTTTAGTGTTTGGATGCAAAAGCAGTAATCCACAACATGAGTGGATTGGAAAACATGGTACAAGGAGGAGTGCAGAATACTAAGTATAACTAAAAGAAAGGGAAGCACCACAAAGAAAGAAAGATGCAGGAACAAATCAAATCATAAAATAAGGAACAAAAAATTAAGAACAAAACACGTAAAAACGGGCGATTAAATTCAATAATAATAATAACAATAATAATTCAATTCATTGGTCATATAAAAGACGAAAAGAAACACAAAAGACAATACATGTCTCCCTATAACAAATTAATACAAACATTACTATATCCATTTCATGCAATGCTTAATACAGCACATTAGTACATGTATTACATACAACATACAATTATCATCGTGAAACAAGCTACAACAATACTAAGTTATATCTGAGTAAGCTTAAATGAAAAGAAATGTAAGTTTACGTGGCGATTTGCAAATAACACGCTTACTTTCAACATGGTACTCCTTTCTCGCTGCCATCGTATCGTCTAACAGAATGGCGATTAAAAACATGACAAGTTTCGCCAAATGATGCATTGGCTTCCTCAGGTGAAAAAAAGGTAGGTTAAAAAGTTAAGCGAATAAAACAAGTCGTCTGCAGATATGCCCTTTGTCAATTTTCTTTGCAGGTGAAATACAAAATTGGGCGGAAACTGGGCGGTACTGGGCGGAAACAAGGTAGGTACAATGTTGCCACAGTGTGTTGCTAAATGGAATGCTGTTGGCAGATACTAAAACAGAAGGACTTCGACGAACAACTGTGTGTTTGGTTAAATATGGAAAGTTACGTGTATAAATATGTTTATTATTATTATTATTTTAAAATGTTGAAATAAATGAATTATTTTTTTTTTTAAATATAATATTGTTTTATTGTATTTTATTTATTATGTCAAATCACGATTTATTTAACATGTCTTGATCTAAATTTAGTGCAGATTGTTTTTTGTGAATAAGAATGCTTTCATAAATCATTCGCTCTTTACGTGAATCTGACCTATACCATATCTTGGCATCGGCTATTTCATGTGTGGCAGTTTTCAGGTCTTGTGAGAGGCCAGATGTGGGAAATTCATTCTTTTCGGCATCTCAAATGTGTTCGGTGACCCTGCCCCAGTAGCACACAAACGTTGAAAATACGTGAATTAAACGTTAGTACCGAAACGTTGTTTTAACGTTGTAAATGTACCGAAATGTCCGCCTGTTCAACAGTTTATTCGACGTTGAATAATGGTTAAGAAGAAACAAGTTGAAATCAAGAAGCGGACGATGAAGAAACTGGTTCAATTGGCTAAAACAGATCATGGTTGCTGTCTATTGGTATAAAAACATTTAGTTGCATTTTGTCCGTTACTTTCATCATGATATACAGTGAATAATTTTCCAACAGTGAATAACCCCAGCGGTTGCTATGGGGTTCGAAGCAGGAACGTTCTGCAGTCCTCGTTGGTAGCTCGACGCGTTGACCACTTATCCACGGATCCACCTTGAGAATCTACTACTCTTTTACTGTATCTATTAACAGGCAGTCTAGAATGCAGTTGCTACGCGTCGTTTCTCCACCATGTAAGAATAAGAATAAAGAATACTTTCCTTCTTTTGGTATGCACATTTTTTCTTCTTTAACACTGACCATCGCTGAACTATTAAATTTTTATTTCTTAAGAAGTTTCATATGTCGCCTTAGAAAAAGGCATATAAAGCGAAATCTATGTCATAGTTGAAAACATTTTACATTCACGCCCTATTAACGAAATTAAATTTTCGTTGAAATATAGTTTAAAATTCAATATGTTTTCAACATGTCAATGTAGTTAATTTCATTGTATTTACTTTTACTTATAATCTTTAAGCAATTCAATTACAAGTGTGGAACGAAATCTAGAACATAGTACGAATGATAGTTGAAAGTACGTCACATTAACCCCGTACCAACGAATTTCAATCATCATTGAAAATAGTTTAAAATTCAATGTTTTCAACGCGCACATGAGAACATAAAAATTAGTTTGTGTTATTCAGTTACTTTTTAATTAAATATTCTTTTGAGATAATATTAGGAAGAAACACATTTAACACAATCTATACCATAGTTGAAAATAACATAATGAATACACGTTGTATTAACGTCTTATTAACGCAATGACGACTTTGTTGAAATATAGTTTATAAATAAACGTAATTTTTTTTCAACTGATAACGGTTAATCAACGAAACGAACCTAAAATCAACATTGAAAACACGTATGTGTGCTACAGGGTGGTGTTAAGGTTCCGTTTGGTCATTACGATGTACTCGTCCTGCACTGGCAAGTGATCTAGTAGTCTCCACAACCTGTGTTTTTGGGACATAGTAACTTTTAAACTGGGTGAAATTTTTATTTAGAGCTTTTGGGGGTTTTAGGGTGGTTATTTTTGACAAAAATTGTTTTCAGTCTGTCGGTAACAAATTAGTACGAAGCCAAGCCTATCCATGTTTTATCTTCTTTTTTCTCTTCACTTTTCTTTTTCCTTCTTTTATAATGTTTTGATTGTGCGCGCTGGCTCCATTTAAACAGTGAATGTGAATCATATCCATTTTGTTGTCTCATCTGTATTATGTATTCTACTTCTGTGTTTATTTATTTATTTTGTTGTTGTTGTGCAAGGGTTGAGGACACGTAAAAAGAAATTAAGCCAAATATTATATTTCATTTGTGCAGGGTGGCCGGATTTAGCGTGTATATGTATATATTGTTCTCCTGAGGAATACTATAGAGATAACTTTCAACGAAAAATCTCTGGGCAAGGCTATGAAACACTCAATAAGAACCCCCATCGCCAATATAGATACAAAAGCACGTAAAGTGATAAAACCTTCACCTATTTTTGATAATAATTGCAAAACAAATTGATAGTTTCTGCACCATCAATTCCCATTATATAATGGCTTACCAAAAATCCATAAAAAGGATGAACCATTTTGATTGATTATTTCCGGTAGACAAAACACAACATATAAGCTAGCCAAATGGTTGGCAAACTTATTGGGTAAACATAGGAACCAATTTAAGCACAAGTACTCAATTCCACAGAAGTCAAAGAACATGTTAGTTCTTTTGTTAACGTGGACTGATTAAAAATGCCCTCCATCGATATCGTAGATGTGTTTCCATCCATACCGATAGATCTCGCAATATCGTGCACAGAAACCTTTCTACCCAGAAATAAATACACAGAATTTAAAATACAAGAAATTATCCAATTAGTTAGTTTTTGTCTACATGATAATGTGTTCCAATTTGAAGATCATTATTATGAACAAAACAGTGGCTTAGCTATAGGGAAGTCCCTTGTCCTCTTATATTATCAGATATATTCATAAATCATTTTGAATGTGAAATTTTAAATAATCCGGAGTTTTAAAAAAAAAACAGGTTTTACCGGTATGTTGATGACGTTAATTCTTAATAGGGAAGACAAACAAATAGAATTACTTCTTGCACATCTTAACAGTATTAACAAGAACATTAAGTTTACAAAAAAAACTAGAAACCAATGGCGTTATGAGCCTAGATTTACAAATATACAGACATAATATTAAATTTCAAACTTCAGTATATTGGGAACCTACCTCAGGAGAACAATATGTACACGCTAAATCAGGCTACCCTGCAGTTCAACATTATTTTAATAATAATAATAAACAAATTTATACACGTAACTTCCCATATTTAACCAAACACACAGTTGTTCATCGAAGTCCTTCTGTTTTAGTATCGGCCAATAGCATTCCATTTAGCAACATACTGTGGCAACATTGTACCTACCTTTTTTCCGCCCAGTACCACTATTTTTATTTCACCTCCAAAGAAAACTGACAAAGACCATATCTGCAGACGGCTTGTTTTATTCCCTCAACTTTTTAACCTACCTTTTTCCAACTGAGGAAGCCAATGCTTCATTTGGCGAAACTTGTCATGTTTTCAATCGTCATTCTGTTAGACAACGAGGTGTCAGCGAGGATGATGTACTATGTTGAAGGTAAGCGTTAAAATAAAACAATACAAAAGAGTCTTTAAAATACCAAATATTCTTCACAAGTCACGAAGACTCGAAATTTAAAATGTTAATATAATTAATTTAATCACTAATGTAATAATTTTTCTAAAGTTGAGATTTAAAAGTTAGTTTCAATATGTTTTGAGTTTATTTATCAGAGTTGAAAGATCGTCTACAAAAATATTACTAATATGAGAAAGTTTGTTAATATTCTTTGAGTTAGTACACTACAATAATTAACTGGACAGAATAGGTCACTTTTACGGGAGATGTACATAAGAATCTTTATTTTTATTATATTTATAAATCCTTGTCTACCGGTCATTCTCTGATCATCTGGTCCAGTTCTGGCCCGTATATTTTGTTCAAAATCTTATTTTCGAACACGCACAATTTATGTTCATTTTCCAGGTCGCACTGCAACTTTGCAACCATAAAATGTTACCTGCAGAATAACTGTTCTATATATTCTCAGTTTCAACTGTCTTGATATTAACTGCGAGTCCAGAACTTCTGAACTTAGAAGAAACACGTGTTCCCCGACGTTAAGAGGCTTTTAATTTCGTCCGTGACCTTTCGCTTTTCTTTGTTACATATACACTGAAGTATTTAAACTTAAAATGATTTTATTTAAATAGCTATTAATTTGATTCTTAATAGGTTTTCCGCATTCATGAGTTGTCATGTTTAATATAGCTACGAAAGCAATACAAGGCATCACAATATCATTTATACATTTATTTCAACTTTGTTGTTTTCCCTTTGTACCATACAAATGGTAAATTAAGTAAGTCAATTATTTTCACAGTGTTTCTTGTAAATAATTCTAATCTTTTATAATTCTCATTAATTTCATTGTGTATAAGATACTTAAACGACATTTTACAGTCGAGTTAATAGCAAGATAATTACATTTTCATTTTGTCTCCAATTCAGCTCCTTAATAAAATATTTTCTTCTAACCATTAGTTGTTCACATTCCAAATATTTAATAATAACATTTCTTTAAATGTAAATTGATTGAGTTTACAGCACTTTATTGAATAACCACATCTACATCAGCCTCCAATTTTTGATGATGTTATCATTTTGAATGTCCTTGCAAAGTTCCGGTTTGTCAGCACGCATTCTACAATTCGAGGTTTTAACTTGTAGTGGTAAATTATCAACATGTGAGACAGAAGCGAATCCAATTTAGATTCACGTAGGACTCGGAATTTGTGGTATAAAAATTATTCAAATTATCTGTAAGGTACATGCTACTCCTCTCTTACCTTACATTTTTTGTTCCAAGTGTTTGAGCTTAAAACGGAATAATCCCGGGCTAGAGGTGGTCTCTACAAACACTGATGTATAATTGACCATTTTTCTTTTCTGATATTCTTCTTGAACACATGGAAATTAGACATTCCTAATTAGAGTTGTTAAAATTGTTCAATGTCGTCTTGTGCTAGAAACTTCCCTTTTTGAAAATCTGGTTAAATGTCCTGCTCGATAGTTTTTTCTTAAACATATGTGAGAAGAAATAAATGAGCCAATAACAACAAACTATATCTAACTTTCAATGTTGCTCAGTTACGAGTCTTAATATATTGTTGCAATCGGGATTGATATTTCTTCAAAAGGGGAAGTTAAAATTGGCTACATTATACTGAACTTTCTCCGTAAAAACAAATTACAATATTAAAAAGAAAACGATGAACGAAAGAAAATGAATGTATTTAAATGTGTTCGTACAAGCGAATCTAACGAGTTCTTGTCAAGGTTAATGTCCTTTTGTCTGCTCAAAATACAAACCAGAGATGAACTAATTGTAATACCGGTAATTGTAATCAAGGTTAATTCTAATGTTCTTCGTTGATCAATGATCAACTCAGTGTCATAGTTAGCTTGACAGATCTTCTTTACAAACAGTTTCAACTTACACTTCAATATAAGTCTCAAATGAACTGAACATAAATTTCATACCATAAATTAACCTCGTAACTGAAATATTGCAAGGTTTTTAAGACAACAATGGATTTTGCATCAACTTTACTTGAACAATGAAGAAACCATAAAAATGTTATTAAATGGAAGCCTGTCAACTTATCATCATTTTGGCAATTTATTTTACAGATATACTAACCTGGTGGAAAGAGGAATTTCGTTACTTTCACGGCTATATAATCCTCATATCACTAATAATTACAATTGGAATTGGAATTGGAGGAAACGCTGGATGGTGATTTTCACGATCAAAAGAAGTCTAAATAAATTTTATGTATAAGATTCCTGTCAAAAGAATTATCTTAACTATACACTATGAAGAGACCAAGTTAAATAATAATCCCTCAGACCTTGTGTTCAGCGGCTAAGAAAGCTTACTTGGGATACACTCTGGTGGTGGGACTCGGGTTCTAGTCCCTCATACACTGACTAGTCGGACTGAGAGTTTCGAGGGTTTTGTGCCTGTTTTACCAGAAGAATGGTATGATGCTATCTTCAATATCGGTCTTAACTGCCACCTTAAGCTTTCCTTCTTCCATATCTACTGTAAAGTCTCATACGTGTTAGCCTGTAGCTTTAAGGCGCTGTAAAAGACAAGAAATGCAATGTCTCAATTAATAATCTCTTCATAAAGCAGAGGAAACTGAGCAAGAGACTATTTTTAACCATCCCTTGCCAATTACAAATAGTGTAAAGGTAATAGAAAATAACTTGCTTAAGAAAAATAATCAAATTGAACAGAACCTCAAATAAATTAAAGAAAATCTCTCATCAAGAGTGAAAAAGATATTTTTAAGAAAAACTTAAAAGTAAGAAAACATAACATAATACAATGTAAATAAATCATGTGATTATTGACAGAAATGGAGACTATTTCTCTTTGCTTTGAAAATGCATTTAAAAAGAAAATAATGTAAATTTCTTACGTTTCATGTTTAGAAGCTCATTATTTTCCATATGCTGAAAAAATAAATTTGTATTAATGGAAACAGTATTATTTGCTTTGCATTGGTTTTTAATTCTAATGGCTAGAAATTCGTGGAAAAAATAGATACTATTTGTTTCGTACTATTTGGGAAGAGGAAACACATTATTTTTATCTAAAACAACGAGAAGTAAAATCACGGTTCATGACTGAAAATAACTTGTTTACAATTTCAGAAGCAACTTTGAATCAGAAGACAGTTACGGCTACATCGATGTATTCTTTAAAGAAATGGATGGCATTGAATACAGAAATGATGTCATGTTTGGCTGGATGGAGCTCATGGGTAAGATTTCAGGGACTTTTCCTTATGCAGTACGATTATTACAAACACGTTCACAACAGATTTACTATTCATTTTATTAGTATTCTGATTACATTTCTTATCTGAATATTCAAAGAATACTTCATTTGATGACTTCAAACTTTCTTGAAATAACTGCACAAAATCGTCTTTTTCATTGTTGTCACGTCATATTTTCTTGATCTCTTGAGTTCATTTCTTGCTCTCTTATCTTTTTTTTATTCGTTTATTCTTGCAGTGTTTAGGCTTTAAGAATCGTCCAATGTATGTGGAGAAGGATGATTAATGTTTTTAGTTACTATGTAGCAGCAATCCTTTCCCAATGGTCATGGCACTTTCTTGTACAACACATAACACGATCAATTTCGTGAATTAGCTATCCGCACTTGTACCAGTTAAGTGCCTGATGATGTGGGTAGCTTATTCCGCGAAATCGATCGTGTTGTGTTGAACTATTGGGAAGGATTGTTACTTCATAGCTAAGAACATTCAACAATCGTTTTAGCTACTTAATCATATTACAGGTTCTGTATTGCTCACCTAATAAACTATCCATGTTGTTTGGTAATCAACACTTCGAACTTTCGGATTAAGATCGACTCCATTTTTTAGAGATTAGAACAAGGTTGGGAGTAGAATCTGGTAAACAAATAGAATGGAAGGTGGTTTTGTTCTTAAAACTTGGTCTTTGTTCAGCATCGTTCACATTCTTCATTCGGCTGGAAATGGAATATAGACAATGCTGAAACAAATAAGTTTTGAATTTAAGCTTTGTATTCCTTTTTTTCTATCTGTTATTACTTCTAAAACTTTCTAAACCCTTGACAATGGATTTGACAAGAATACAAAAGCTCAAAACTTTATATGCCTCCTTGGCATTCTATATCTTTCACGTACCAGCCTTTTTTGTTTTATGTTTCTATCTTTCCACAAATCTAATGATTTTTAGCTATATAACTGTGTTAATCTATTACAGTGGTTTTCAGCTGGGAGTATCACGATGATTGGTACCGATGCCTTAAAACTACTAAAGCGATTAGCCGTAGTCTTCCTTATTCCCATTTGACATCAGAGAATGGTCGGGAATTGTCTGGGCATACTTAGTTTCCTATCATAGAAAGTGCAGGCGGTTCTTGAAGCTACCAGCAGAACTTATCAGAGATCTCTCTGCGCTGCCACTATGATTGGCCAAGGGTGCGGCGCACCAAAAAGGTTGAGAACCACTGATTTATTTCATATTACATTTCCTTTCTTCTTCTAACTGATGTCAAACGTTCAGCATATCTTTTCTTTACGCATTTGAGTTTGTCCTTTTTCAATCATATTTTATTTCATAAATTCCTGAGTCCAGCAATGAATCTTTCAAATATTTTTCTTTTTAATATCATGCTAATGTTCCACTTATACATCGTCTGCTTCTAACGGGAAGTAATTTTCTTAAAGACGTATTAGTCTATCTTTAGTTAATCTTTAGAATGAAGCAGACATCGTACTTTGTTTAATGTCACATCTAAGTATAATAATCTATCTTGGTAAATAGATGTTTTTTACATAGAAATGTCACATATTGTGTTTTTATTCAAAGTGTACAATCTAAAGAAGCTAAAATCATTGTTTAATATTACCAAATGTTAAATGGGAAAAGCATAGCATCTATTGAACAGTTACCAGCATCTGTTGGAGAAAATACTTAGAAATAGCTTCGGAAGAAATAGCTTACATGAATTTAAATAGTTATTATTGTGCTCGGAGGACTCAAATTGTGAATAAGTAATGAATTGTACTTACAATTTTGTAATGTAATTAAGAAGTTTTCTTACACGAGGACTACAAAAGACATTACTTATTTATATGAATTTGGCCAATCTTATAATAAACTTAATACTGTATCCATTCTTTGAGTGCATAAGAAAAATGAAATTGATTTTTTTTGTTGAGGTCTTCTGTGAGTGAGCATAAATTATGTACACGGAGAAGAAAAATTTCTGAACATTAGCCTTGGTAGTGAAACAACGAAAATAGTGAAACAACGTAAACCGCATAGATTGTTGGTAAATGGAAGCGTAAAATTTTGTTTTTCTTTAATGGCCACGTGAGATCACGTTCAATGTTTAAACGAAGAACTTAACATGTATGAAACGCCAGTATAATGTTCAATAGCGTTTAGATATTTTATTCTATACACTGACGCTACAGATAATAAACAACGTAAGTAAATACTTTCTTTTTAAGTTTGTTATTTTTGACATGAATCATATATTGATAAACAACTAAAAAGAAAAAAAATATTAAATAACAAAGAAAAATATAAAATTACATTAAAACATTTTACTGTTCTTTTTTATTATTATTATTAAATCTACAATCTGCACACACCTTCTGATGAATGATAATCGAGATTTTTATTGAATTTTAGATTCAACAAGTCAGTGTTAGTGACCTTTTTCAGTAAATACTATTTCGTTGCAGCCATACTACAGAACAAAATAGAACACATTTTCAGAGACTCAGGAACTACACAAAAAATGTCGAAGGAGGGTGTAAAGAAGATAGATAAGTCTAATCTCTCTTTAATCACCAGGCTAGTACACACAGGCTGAATACAGTCCGCTGAGTTAGTGTTGTTTCTCTCAATATAGAATGGTGTTAAGTTTAGCCAAGGCCTATAAACAGGAATCATCCTCAATGGAAACATTCTACCTACATAAAATTGTTATTCTAAAATTTTTCAGAGAAAAGTATGCGTAAGGTGACTACAAAAGTTCTGATTTCTCTATCCGATAATCAACAGCATTATTGCATAAAATACACCTAAGTATCTCTGTTAGTATTATTTTCAAATATTCTGTATTTCAAAGCATTCGTTTTATTTATTATTTCTTTCTTATATTTATTAGCTACTAATAGGTTCGTCCTTAATTTCGAAATAAGAAAACGTACCGTGGCGTTAAATAATCTTCGACTTGATTTATTATGCGTTCATCTCTTTCTGTTCACTCCGTAACTTATAGTATGTTCTTGGGTTACATTCGATATTGTTTCGCAATTTCGTAAAGGTTTGACCTTTGAACTCAAACATACCTGGAGAGACTTGTTTAAAAATAAAGCTGATAAATCTTTATACCTGTAGAATTGCTTACTTCAAACCACTACTCGGAAATAAAGGAATTGTATTTTAAAAGGAACCATGTACTATTTAACCTCTGTTTTTCTTTTTATTATTTATTTATTTTTCAGTTTCGTTTGGAGGAATTGCGGGTCTCTTTCTGGGCTTCAGTCTGATTAGTGCTGTGGAACTTGTTTACTGGTTGGTTGTTCGCATGTCAGTCATGTGGCTTTGTGACACTCCACATCCAAGATCTCAAATGAAACAAGGAATTTCTAAAGTGATGAGAAGTTGTCTGCCTAACAGAAGTGCAAGAAGATACCCCAAAAAGTGGCCAGAAAATAATCGGGACATTTGGAACGCAGAAAGAAATCCAAGCGAAAGAACCATCAATATTGAACTCTAAAGTCAATGTTTGTATTAGAAACGTTGTCTATTTTAGAAATAATATACATATACTATATTTATAAAAGTGCAAAACTTGTGTTATTTTTTTATTGTTATAGGTATTATCCATGTTACGAATTAAAGTATACCATTTAATAATTTTGTCATCGTATAAAATTGAGAAATGGAAACCTGTATAATTCACTGTTCGATGTGTTCTTACTTTTTCGCAATGTTGTGCCTGATCAGAGGACATTGGCAAATTGAAACCTGATTTTGTTTCGCAGGTCATAACAAAACAAAAGCATAATTTGTCAGGATAGCAGTCTGCCCGACGTTGAGAAAACCTTACATAGACCGTTTGAAGTGAGAACTTGATATGGCTCCTGTGTAGACACTTTTGTACAGTTACTTTTATCAATACAATTAAAAATACTGATGAATACTCCGCTTGATGACAAAGATGGTGAAGAAGAAGAAGAAGAATGTTCTGGTGTGACGTAAGTTTGTAACTCGAAGTTCCCGTGAAAAGGTAAGCTGGAGTTGGTCTGGGATTATTGCCTTCCAAGGTGATGAGGCTTTAAGTTTGTAAGGACGAGACTGCAGTTTTAAGTGCATTGCAAACTATATATTACGTTCAAGTTGTTTCCACCGAGGTTCAAACCCGCGAAACTTTGATTTAGAGGCAAAAGAGTAAATTATGTATCCAGAGATTCATTTTACGCGACAACAGGAAAGAGAATAAGATTGTAATATATATATTTCTGTATGTCGATTTTTCTTTCATGAAAATAAATTCCACAGCTATTTTCCCCTGATTTTCTTTTCAACATCATCTATTCCTTTCTCTTTAACCTCAATTCTCACCTTTCTCCTCCTCCTCCTCCTCCTCCTTCTTCTTCTATTATTATTATTATTATTATTATTATTATTATTATTATTATTATTATTATTATCATCATCATCGACATGCAGACAAATTATTCTGAGGTATACTCAGGGGTGGAATGGCAATTTTTTTCTTGGGTACACGCCGTTTCATAAATTTTCGACCACATTGTTCTGGAACACACGATAACCAAAAATTCAATTTTCCTAAAACAATGATAAATTGTTAACTAAAGATGAGTGGTTGCATAACAAACAGGGGTAAGAATTACATACATTAAAAAGTTTGTTATCAGTGAGAGAGAATGTCATTGCCCGGTTAGATAGCAATGATTGGGTATGTCGTCTCTACTCGCACGGAAAATCTTCTTACAAGGGAACTACAATATGTCAGCTGATCAACCGATATTTACATGAAATCTTTTTTCTCCACTTGGTTCTCACTGTAATGCACGATAATAACATCCATAGACCCAAACTTTTCGAAAATTTTGGATACAGATTTTTAGAAATATCTATTTGTGCCTATTTCTGTATGGTAAAGCATAAGTTTGAAGACACTTCTCGTGTTGAAACCACTGCGGAAATCTGACCCAATCTTTGGGTAATGACAGTAGGTGAAGGGCTGCATCTATCGGTGCCATGAGCATCATGGTCGCCAACTTGAAAGTCACCATCTTGGATTCAGTTCGAGAATTTCAAATATGAAAGTAGTTATGTAACATCGTTTTAGGCTAGTTTGTTCCCAGAAATTCAAATGACATTTGTCACCTATGTTTATTTGTTTAGGAGATAGGAATTTTAAAATTTGTTTTCCTACAACATGTGCTAAATTTAGTGGCAATTTTGGCGGGCACACAAAACCAGTCTTTTTTTATTCTCATGGGCTCTGCGTAACATCGGGTTCAACGGCAGCGCAGGCATGCTGAATCCGTTGATGGAGATGGCGTAGGTTGTTGATTGTGTACACAATGTCTTTCTGATTGCTCCATAGATAAAAAGCGAGGTGTATGAGAGCAGGTGAATGAGGGGTCATGCGATGGGCTATTGTCGAGCGAGCCAACATCAGAAAATCTAAGGCACAACCTAAAGTAAAAAATCATTTAACTACTGTCCACACTACATATAGAAAATAGGTAGGATTTGCTAATTCCTCACACTGATCCTTCAGGTTTTACTTACGAATTTCTTTCTACACGGACAATATCACATTACGGAGAGCGAAGTACTCCAGCACATGTTCAAAGTGTTAACATACCAACGCACTCGTAAACCATTCAACCTATAACATCATCAGAAGGAATTTTTCATGCTCCACGTTTGGTTTGCTTATAAGATAATAAGAATGGATTTGGCTATGTAATGTTGTCAGTTCATTAAGAGGTCTACCAGATAATTTATAGCTTACTTACTTACTCTATGGCTAACGAAACTCGTAAGTTCATCGCCGCAGTAACAAACGTTCTCCATAGGAGTAGCACAACTGGTAAATTTACCAAGAAAATAATAGAAGTATGTACTTAAGATTGTTATATCGAGTAAGTGTCACGAAGGATTCCTTACTTTTAATTGACTGTTGGTCTGAACTGGGTGAAAGAACTACCAAAGCTAAGAATATTTTGACTTCATTTTGTAACTCTTGGGAAAGTGAGACGGCACGTTTCATTTGTTGCTTTCATTTTGCCAGTTATATCTGATACACTCTTTCGAATTTAAATGTTTTCATGTGTAAAATACTGTATACGATGCATATAATTTATTTGCTTTGTGACAATGTTTAATTTCAATTATAAAATTATAAACACATTTTCAGCTGTATTGTATAATCCTATAATACAAACGTAAGTATACTTTTACGTAGGGTATTTAAAATGACTACAAACATATCTATTTTCAAATGATCAATTTCAGAGCCGCTATCTGCTAAACAAATAAACGTAGGTGCCCAGTGTCTTCATATTTCAATTTCTAGGAACAAGCTACCCTAAAACGATATGTCACATGACCCCCTTCATAATTGAAATTTTCAAGTTGAATCCAAGATGGCGACCATGAGGTTCATGCCACCGACATATCCTGCAATATTTCATTACCCAAAGGTTGTATCAGATTCCCGCAGCGGTTTCAACACGACAAGTGTATTTAGACTTATGCTTTACCATGTACAAATAGGCACAAATCGATATTTCTAAAAATTACTATTCGAAATTTTCGAAAAAGTTGGGTCATTCTCATGCATTACTGGTAATCAAATATTACGATATTGATGTGTTAGTGGGGTAATTTAAGAAAAATAATCAAACTCTGGATGGAACGAGAAAATGTTCATACTTCA
>JAGDQP010002610.1:78440-102525 GCA_022664845.1 Lepisma saccharinum | reverse complement strand
ACGCGCTTTCCATGATAACCGGAAATGGTATGGACCTAGGATTTGGATTATTAGAACTCTCATATAGTCTAGTTATTACGTGCAAATTTTCATTAAAATCGGTTGAGGGGCAGAAAACGGCCCTTTGTGCGCAGTACTCCTTTGTAGGAGTTAACTTCATTTATCTCTTCGGAATTCGAACAACTCGTTTCTGAATCTCTGTACTGTTTTGTTCTGATATTTACATCGACTGGCAGCATGGTCTAGCAAATCGGATGAATGCTGGATTTCTAACCGAACGACTTGTTTTTGAGTCCCGATTAAGATTTCTTTATTTCCCTCCCTTTACTCCAAATTTCCCTGAAAATTAAGTGATATTTCTTTTTATCAGACAAGTTACTGGAAATTTCCACAACAGCTTGGTTGCCTTGCTTTTTTAAGCAGTTTCCGAACATTTTCCCACGGTGTTGTTTCTAAGTAGGAAACGGTACAAATAACACTTCGAAATTTCCTATTTCTGTTTATTTCAAAAATGATTTTCGTTCTTTCAAAATTCTTTCCAATTATTTTCTTCTAACAAGGGAGGGTCACGATATGTTGTCGCTGAAATCCGAATCTAACGTAGTGCATCTGATAGAGTATGGTGAAATATGGAGAATACCAAAATTTATGGTGCGATGGATAAGGGGGAGCGGAGCTGGGGGGGGGGGGGGCTAAACCTTGAAATTCAGAGAAGTTAAATAAATGATATATCAACGCTGATTCAGAATAGAGGACGTTACTTTCGGGAGGTGACTCCTGACATCAAAAACTTCCTATGAACATGGGTGAAATTCTGCTTCGTTTTGGAGTTACAGTGTTTCCAGCTTTGAGCCCAAATTCGACACCTAGCAATGAGAAGAAATGAATAATTCTCAGTAAGTGAGAAACGACTCATTGAATGAAAATCCCGTATGCGGAAATTTTGTTTCTAGCAACATGGTGGACATCAGGAGGGAAAAGACGTTGTAACCGGTTTGTCAGTGTTGCCAACCAGGTATAATGTTAAATGTTTCAAATGGCACTACGTTGTGTTATTGGATATTTGACATCTTCTCGTGATGATGAAGAACATACTTAAAGCTCACACCACTATGTTACAAAGTATGGATGAGACCGGAAGGTTTTGGCGATCTTATACAAATTACGGGTCTGTAGATCTGAAATCATTCAGTTTTGTGTTTCGATGGTGTTGTCCCAACTGAGGAAGTCCTATGAAATTTTCCCAACTGAGGAAGTATATCTTTACCGAAGAGTGCGTTCGCAAAACTTAGTCCCAACTGAGGAACAGATTGAGCTTGCCTGAGGCAAGTTGCCCAAACTGGCTTCATTATGGAAGATGACGTAGCTAAACTAGAGCAGTTTAATGCGATCCTAGACCCAGTAAATAAATTAATATTTTACAATCTGCTTCATCTGTAGATGCAGTTAAGAATATGTTTCTCAAAATTTGGAAGGCTAACGTCATGAAAATATGGGCTATTTTCATCAGTTTAATATTATAATAATAATCAGGCCCGTCATTTCAGCTTTTCCTAGGGCGGGGGTAAAAAAATTAATGATGCATACTTACGGATGTCTTTATATATATATATATCATATTCAGCCATTTTCTATCCACTGCTGGGTGAAGGCCTCCCCCTTTTCTTTGCACATATCATATCTCGGTCTGTTGCTATCCTCATCCATCTAGCTTCTGAAAAACGCTTGATTTCATCTACTCATGTTACATTTGGACGTCGTCTCGGTCGCTTCTTTTCTCTAGGACAGATTGGGAGAGCCTGAACTCTCACTGTGATTGTTACTATATTTTATTCATAGCAGCTTCCTAATTGCATCACGATGCTCAGTGGGCACCGTTCCAGACCCAAAGGCCTTAGAAAATATCCTTGGCAGCGCCGGAAATCGAAGTCGGTACCCCTCAATCCGTAGTCAGCAACGCTAAACACTAGAGCGACGGGGCGGTGTGTGTGTGTTAAGAACTAGAATACGACATCGTTTTTTTATGTGTACCATGTTTGGACATACGTTTCGCTGATTCCTTGACACATCCATTAAACTTCGTAATAAGTTGTAACGAGAAAATTATGTAAAAATCCGTGCCAGCAACTCATATTTCTTGGCACCGCGGTGCACCGGTAAGTGATTTTACTGTATATCAAGGTCTCATTCCTTAAAATTACTGTAGTAGCTTCTCTTCAACTAGCGAAAAAGCTGCTCAGTGTTTGAAATATAGAAGTACCCATAAATTAGGGAACCTTACGTTCTGACTACCTTAGTATGTTGGGACCACTCATAGTGTAATAAGCAGCCATGAAAAATTTGGTGCAGAACACTTTCGAAATCTGTTCTAAACAGTTTAGAAATCTCGAGTGATCGTAGAATAGTGATATGAGAGTTTGAAATAAACATTGAATTAGAGAAGGTTATCAGAGGAAACCCATGTTAGATTATAAAAAATCTAGGGCAAAGCAGACAGAAATCCGATATAGAACTAATCAACATAGTCAGCGCTGGGAAGAGATAGACAATTAAGAAGATATCAATTACAGAAATAATGTACTAGACAAATATTGTTAGGAGAGAAACCACTGAAACTAGAGCTTGAAAAAAATCAAACAAAAGTTCTTGAACTTGGGAAAAACAAATACTGGCGGTTGACGAATCTGGTGGAACGGTAACGTCTTTGACCTCGATTTTGAGGTCTCTTAGTGAAACATTTGATGAGCTGCGGAATGAATGACTCACAGAAAGGAAGGGGATAGCAAAAGAGATAACATCTCAAATCTTGAAAAACACTTCCTCAGTTGCAACTATTTTCTATGAAATTTATGGACTTCCTCAATTGGGACTTCCTCAGTTGGGCATATATCGTTTCGATCTCTTTCAAAGTATTTTATTTTTTTAATACTTTTATTCCTTAAAAATTGTTCAAAACGGGTATTATTTTATTTCTATCCCCATCGACTAATTATGCACGTTTCCTTCGTGTAACGATTGAAAATCATTGTGCGAAGGACACGACATAAGCCACAGTAAGCTCCAGTGGTAGTGGCGCTGAGATAGGCCTACTCTCTGCCTAGTTACACACTAATTAAATTTTGTTTGTACCAAATTATAAAGGGAGAAATATAACGCAAGGAAAAACGTTGAACTGAATGGTGGAAATATATAATAACAACTGCCGTCGAACACAAGAGTTACAACAATACATTGGTTAACAGGGAATATTACAGACGGTTATAGAATGAATTGGTTATGATGACAGTTCGTGTTCATGCGGAAAGTCTATATCACTGCTGAATTGTGGATTATATATATATATATAATAAATCACAGCCATATTCAATCCACTACTGGATGAGGCCTCTCCCCGAAGGGAGGAATTGGTCTACTGCTCCCACGCTGACCAGACGGGTTGGGAGAGGAGAGCCGAAGCTCTCACTGTGATCGCCACTGTCTTTTATTCACAGCAGCTCCCCAATTGGCATCACGATACTGGGTCAACACCGAAATTTTTGAGCCCCCACCGGGAAAATATATATATATATATATATATATATATATATATATATATATATATATATATACATACACAGTCTACTTAACATATCTTCAATTCATCCTGACGGTTCCCTAGTTATCCATGAGCACTTCAACTTCACACATAACGATGCGCAAGGATTCAAAGTCTTAAATTCTTGCACTAACACCAAGCCGTTTTCAGCTGTAGAACGTTTCCACTCGAGGTTCTGAGCATAGTGAGGGCGAGTTAGTCTATGTGTTTCCTGAGGTGTGTTGCCCGGTGCCAACGTCGCCAGGTCCTATTCCAAAGTGCTGGCTGGCTAGCTCAATACGTGTGGAGCGTAGATGTAAAACCTGTGACGGGGTTCCGGCCACATAATTAATGGTCTAATGTTATGTTCACCCCGAGTTACCCCGGATATACCTATAATAATATTCATTCTCCGGCTGAGGTGTGGGATTTTTGGAAATGAAACTTGAAAGGCAAGATAAAATTAACGTATGGACTGCCCAATTCGAGAGGGGTACACATGAATATTCCCTACAGTATATATGTTGTGGCCTCCTCACTTTAGGAGGGAGAATGTCGTGTAAAGGATAGTGGAAACAAGACAATGAAACAAGTAAAAGGTTTTCCTTAGGACCTTGTATTATTTGAAGCTTCTTTCACTTTGAGAGTTCCCAAGCAACTAACTAATACATGCAGCTGTTCTGCTTATATATATGGTTCGATACATAGACTTTACATACGTTCTAGATGGTATTCCAATTGTATCAGATAATCTTTCCTGGATAATTTGAAAATCTTTGGTATTAGTTACTTGATATGTGTTTAGTCTTTGGAAATGTTATATTGCTTTAGAATAATAATTTAGACCAAAATATTAAGTTTAGTTTCGCATAGCAATTACACTTTAGATATCTTATACATTTAAATATGTCAAAGGTTTCAATATTACAAAATATATTGACATGTACTAAAGGTGATTCTATATAATTACTGGAAAGGTCGTACATGTCCCGTACCGGAAGTCAGGCATCTCGCAGGACGCAAAGGTGACGTTACAATGACCCTATGATTATAATGCCCTAGAATTAGTTTTCGTTTGAATATCCTATGATAAACTATAGTACGGAGATATTACATATTTGTAAACGATTGCAAAAATGGCGGTCATTAACTAATCGATCTTGATAGAAATAAAAGAATACACATTTTGAACTATTCTTATATAATGATAAGATAAGATAAAATGAATTGTAACAGCACTATGGCTTACGCCCTTCCCGTCTTATATAAGTACTAAATATTTTTTTGAAACTCACCCGTAGTTTGTACAAGATCGCGAAAACCTTTCTGTCTCATACATACTTTCCAACACTGCGGTGTATGCTTTAAGTATGTTTTTCATTATCACTAAAATATGTCAAAATCCAATAACACGACGTAGTGCCATTTGAAACATTTAAACATTGTACCTGGTTGGCAACAATGACAAACCGGTGACATCGTCTTTTCACTCCTGATGTCCACCATGTTGCTAGAAACAAAATTTCCGCATACGGGATTTTCATTCAATGAATCGTTCCACACTTACTGAGAATTATTCATTTCTTCCCATTTTAAGGTGTCAACTTTGGGCTCAAAGCTGGAAACACTGTATCTCCAAAACGAAGCGGAATTTCATCCATGTCCATAGCAACTTTTTTACTTCTTTCGATCTCAGGAATCATCTCCCGAAAGTAACGTCCTCTATTCTGAATCACCGTTGATACGTATATCCTTTAACTTCTCTGAATTTCAAGGTTTAGCCCCCACTAGCTCCGCTCCTTTTTGTCCATCTCACCTTAAATTTTGGTATTCTCCATATTTCACCATGCTCTATCAGAAGTACTATGTTCTATTCGGATTTCAGCAACAATATATCATGACCCTCCTTTGGAAGCAAGCAAATGGGATAAAGAAAGATCTACATAAATAAAATATCTGATATATGGAGTATAAATATTTATTGAAAATTTATGAAAGAGCACATAAAATACGAATTTTTGAATTTTCAAAATTTTGGTTCTTTTGATTTAAAGAAACAAAGATTTAAAAAAAAATCGGGTGTTTAAGACAAACATTGAAATTAGATTAAGAACCGGGCACCGACTATGAACAAAAATATCGAAATTTCATGTGAAAAAAATTCAAAAGCAAGTTTAGAGAAATTCATATAAAACCAAAAAAATGATATTAAACCAATCCCGGAAAACCAATTCCTCAGATTCATTGTTTTCTAACTTCTTATTAAGGTTTATCACACTTACTCTGGCAACTCCTGTCATTAACGTTGACTGGCTCTTTGTAGATTCATCACCATAATTTTTCCCTCCATCCGGCATATTCTTTCCATTTCTAAGTATTTGAATTCACTTTACTCTGCTCCGATCTTCCAACTGGAATACTTACTTCCTCCTTTGGGATTGCCTGTGTATTAAATACAATACCACGTATTCCTGTTTCCAAGCAAATACTTTGAGATGAATATAAAAAAAATATTTTGTTGTTTATATTGGGAGGTGTAGGATGTACTAAATCCTCCGGTACATGATGGGGGGAGGCTTTCCCTGCCTCGTAGCTCTTGTGCACACTCATGAAACTATTACCCACATCGGCCAGGGATTTTACGAAACAGCCTATATCCATGCTCAGCAATAGTAAGTAATTACTTCAAACAAATTTGTGGCAGTAATTATTCAAGAATTAAGTGACCTTGTGGGATTAAAAATAAAGAATTTATTTGTAAGAGAAAAGTTAATAGGTAACCAGCCCAACTTCACTGCACCAAGGGTCACGGCCTTCGTAGGTTCAGACACTTATAGAAGAGCGGTTTCAAGCAATCTTTAGGTATTTTAAATCGAATCACAGAGCAGACGATTCCGAAACGAATTATTACTTCAGTTTTAATTCTCAGGTTTGTGTCTACTTAGTGCTGTCATGCGTGGAGCTTACTCGATTTCTCAAGCTGGGCTACTTTATCACCACCACCTACAACTTTATCCACTCGGAGGCAGGCGAATTTTGACGAGGGAATCACAGACTATTAGAAATTTGTATTATTCTTTCCAACCAGGGTTACGAAACAATTTACAACTTTTGACGCAAGAATCAGACTGAAATGCTAATGTAAATCATACCTATTTACCTTCCGGCGGGCCATTTAATCTTCGCTCCACCAGGATAACTCACAGGCGACTCACCCTCTCGACTGAGGGTCCAGTCCCCACTTTATGGATTGATAGACGCCCCTCCAACGCCAATAGTGCTCTAATTACACAGCATCCGTCAATTAAAAGTGGACGACAAATCTACTAAATCCCTTCTTTAGCATAGTTCTCTGAACCCATTTCGGGAATGAACTTCCCCGTCTCTTCTCCAAACATCGAGAGGATTCTTTTTCCATTGTGCAGATCATACCAAGCTTCAAACGTCTCCATATCGCTAACCGGGAATCACTTGGCTCCCTACTAGTGTTCAGGTCAACCGGAAAGGTTCCCATCCTAGCCGTACGGCTGGGCATTAAGAAGCCTATCCCAAAACGACAGAATTTAGTATGAACAACACACTGCAAACAAATCCCCACGCAACGCACAATATTTAATTAAGAGATCACAATTTTCTAAGATGATGACTTGGGCGTTAGACATGCTCTCTCGGCGACGAATCTGTCCCCATCCGGCGTGGTCTGGCTTCTCCTCTCTTGGTTACATTTTCCCTCTGCCCGTCAACAGAGACGAAGAGCGCCCACCAGAGCTCTCTTCTGAACGTAGGATCGAGTATGAGATATCTGCCTCTTTAGCGCCAACCACCTCCTTAGATAGCAAGCCGGCTCCCTTTTGAATTCACAAAGGACTAGGTTTCGTCAAAAACCGCGGCAGAGACATGACTCAAAGCTTGTTTCAACACAGAGGAAAACCGCTTTTTCTCATACAATGGAACAAGTATATTCCGCAGTGCTGCATTCTAACTAAACATAAAGCAAAAATAAATCCCATGAATGTCTCCCAAAAGTACAGTCTGAATATCACACACAAATATTAAATTATTGATCAAATCCTAGAATAGATTGATATGCAAATAGGTATTAATAGAGGCATTAATACTATGCAAAGTAAATAAACTTACTTACATTAACAAACTTTGATATGGAAACTCTTTATGCTGGCAAACTCACCCATAACAACTTTCATTTCTATAATTTCATCAAATTTTGATAGAAAGTTTCGACCAAGCATGACATTTTATGAGCAATTCTTTATTACAAACATTTCCGTTAATATTGATTTGACTTCACATATTCACACGTTAACATTTAACTTACCACGCGTATGTGTGTGTTTTTTTTACATTAATTTCATCCAACGCACATAAATTAGGAATATTCTTGTACTGACTGCATTCATGTTTCTGCATGTGTCTTTCATGCGCTGGAAAAATTCATAGCATTAAATTGAACACGTGGCGCCTGTGTCTGACAACACTACTGCTTCAAGATCTTGTATTTTTACCTTGATTTTGTTAAGGTGTCTATCTCTGTGACCTGCATAAGCACAATGAAATATTGAACATATGTATTGTTATGTTCGTCCTCTGTTATTCTACCCACATTTTGTGGATTATTGCCTATAACATGATTTCTTCCATTTTATTCCCCAACTTCCAGAATGTTACTAACACTACTATTTACTTGATGTTGGTATTGGTTGATTCTGTTATCACTAAATTGACTAGGTATAGTCTCATTCCAATTGCTATAATCTCTTTCTATTACTTCTGTTAGTGTTGTCATTAGTATTTTGTATTTGCGTTGACTTCCAATATCTACTTCACTTCAATAGTACTTATTATCCCTTCTCGCATTCTCATTACGAGGAACATTATAATCTTATGTCACCTCTGAACTATCTTCTATGAACATTTCGTACGTCTGATGATTACCTTAAAACGAGCGATTCTTATTTCCTGTATTATTAACATTATTCTAACACCTATTCCTAGTTTGATTTCCACCATCCTGCTTCGTAAAACATGTTATTTCTATCTTCCTATAATTCCGATCCTCGTCATTTTCCATGACCATATTGCTCTATTTTCTGTAATTCGTTTGAAGATTTATCAATCTCTGAATGTTCCCACCAATGCAACGTTCTCGAGAAAGGTAATATATAAATAATTTCTTTAATTTAGTTGCTTGTTCGACATGCCTGAATCAACATTCTAAAATTTTTATAGTAGCCGGTAAGTTTCTTGCTCTAAGCTATCCACAGTCTTCCAGTCAATTCAAGTATTTTGTAGGACCTTTGCTCCTTGTTACCAGGTTTGGCAAAAATGTATTATCTGAGATTAAATTTTAACATTTATTTATTTCGGATTTTGGCAACTCTTGCTAATTTATTGAATGTTCGTTATTTATTATCTTGTAACTGTAAACAAACAGTGTACGTTTTGTTCAACGAGCTCTATACGTAACGATACTGGAGTGACTGCGTAGTGTTGAAAGAGTAAATATTTAAACTCGTATGTCCACTTCCAGTCTAATCCAATGTGGACCAAATTTTCAGTTCAAACTCAGTTTTATACTCTTGATATCGCTGTGTGGTCCATTTTTATGTAAGTCTTAGTTCCTAAGTTATTCATATAATAGTATATCGTAGATATACTACATATAATAGAAAATATTACAAATAATATTTACGTTTTTTGTAATTAAGACAAGTAAAAATAACCGGCCACACAGCAATATCAAGCGTAAAAAAACGAAAATTTGGTCCATATTGGTTTTGACTGGAACTGGACAAACGAAATTAAGTGTCCTCTCTGCTCCCTGGCTTCATATATTCGTGAAATTTTCAAAGGCCGCAGTCAGTCCAGTATCGTTTTAGATAGAGGTCATAGGTTTTGTTAGGTAAGCAGTAGTTTGCTTTAACTTTTGTATTCAGAATTGTGATTGGTTCTTAACAGATTGTCTGTTAGAATAACGCTGATTGGTGTAAAACGGTAACTAGGTTTTTTCCTTACAGCTTTGCAACGCGAACGCTGGTTGGCTCACGCTTGTTTACATGTTTTTGGCCGTATATCGAACCATATGATTGGTTGGATATATTGGCGTTCACTTCAATTATGGTTTCCGAGTATTTGAATGTGCAAAAGTACATTCTCGGGTTTAGGCATCAACAGTTATATGAATAAATATATGAAATGCAACAGATGACCTGTTTAATTCTTCCTGAAGCTATAAAACGTCTGTTCGATTTGAATTTAGAATTATTTACAGAAACTTAAGCATTTTTATCGTCCAGATGTGGCATCAACTCGTTCATGTTAGAATTATTTTCCCACTTACGTGTGAAGACCTAGCACTTGTCCGAATTATTTCAACTGTATTGAGAACCCATACTTCTTCTCGTGCACTGTACGTACTTCTGGTTCGTTAATAAAGGCGACATTACCATTTGATTCCTACACATACTCTCCCTTAATAACGTTCTTGGCTAGGCTGTAACAACCTTGGAGTTTCGCTGTAATTGTTGATCACGACTTGTTATATAGAAAAGTAAAAGCAATACTAAAAGAAAGACACACATATATAGTAAAATGTTACCAAGAATTAGACGTATCATGCACTGAGTACTTTATTGTTATATTGACTAAGGGTACCGAGTATTATTCAAAAGATAAGTCGTGTAACTCGATCTATCCATAAGTATTTTCCGGTAAGTTACGTTGCAATAACATCAGTGCATTCTAAACCATAGCCAGTTACTAATCATTTGTCTAAGAATCATGTACAACACCAATTAAGAAATTTCAATGTGTACCATCCACTACGAACAATCAAATGATACACGTTAAAACATTTGATATTCGTAGCAACCTAGTTTCTGTTTTGCTAAAACACCAAACTATCAACTACACACATAACTGATGCATGTTTCTTATTTGAAATCGAAACCCAGAATCTTATAAAGCAATACCTTTACGTTCTCAATGAAGTCGCATATTTCAAATTGCATTACCATCCATTATAATTCCAAACTTAAAATCAAAGCTAATCTTCAAGAAGAAGAACCATAATGAAGAATGATGTTGATTTCCTTTCCGCCAGAGACAAGGCTCAATTAGTCTTTTTGCTTAAAACGGTGCACTTCCATCAAAATTGTTTAATTCGTATTTTGCAGTTCTGTTCATGTATATGACACGACTGGCAAAACATTGCATTCTCGCACATTCCTTCTGAATTCCTATTACTTGGCACGTGCTGATTCATATCATTAATACGAGACCCTAGCATACTGTGCTTTCCGACATTTTCGGCTACTCTCTGATATATTCTTAACTCTGTCTCATTTATACCTACTCAGTATGGCATAATTGATTCGTTGTGTTTTCAGGTCTGCAAATTGACTCTTCATATCTGGATTCACTTGGTCATACTTCCTTACACATTTGTCACCAAACTTGTGTATAACTTGTTCATTTCCTCTAGATTTTGGGATATTTCTTTCCTAATTTCTAAGTTCATCTTTAGACATTCTTCTTGAGAGATTTTCATCTCTTTTTATTGTGTATCTTGATTTCGTCCAGTTTAAGTATTAATCTCTTTCACAGTTGCTTCATTTCAGGACGCTCCACTTCCCTTTTATTTTCTTCGTATCTTCTTTTTCTGATCGTGCTCCACGAAACCAAGTTTCATAAAGGTTGATTTCAGTTATGCAACGGTCCTCGTTCATATCGTCAACCTGTTGTACTACACTTGCTTTAGGTGATGTTGTATTCCCAATCATCGTGCTTGTATACAATACAAGGCGTATAACAAACGCAAATACTACAATATACGATAGCTGTGAATATCACGATGGCTATACATATTTACCCACATTTCTTAAAATAAGGGTATGGCGTTTTTGAGCCTATATATTATGTTTCCAAAATTTATTCTCACACCATTTTAAGATCCCTTTCAAAACATGGATACATATTTTTAAATATATATAAAGAAAATTAAATGTATTTTGGAACTAGTAATAAAACGTTCGCGTTGTATGAATATTCCTTGTCAACTCTGAATTATTTTTTTTTAAAAAATACATCCGAATATATTTTCTGAATCACATATACTATAACCATATTCTCAGAATGTATTTTGTTTGGATATGCTTTCAAATACAGCCTATGAATTCAGAAAATATTTACGGAAATACTTTAAAATATGCCCTTAATGGACATAGGAATTATTTTTTAAATATTAAGAACATTTTTTCTACCTTGTGGATCATAGTAAAATATCGAATCTAAAGAAAGAACGATAAAAATGAAACTATAGTCTTTGTACATATTATGCCAATTATGTAAATCTATTTATATTATTTGCAAACAAATTTTAAAAATTTGTCATTTTTACAAATTGAAGTATTTTTTTCTATCTTTCAATAATATATCGACCTCTTTTTCTCGTAGTTTCTCCCAAAACAACTACGGATGGTATTTAAGTAACATTAGTAGTATATATTTGATCCACTAAGGATGGTTTCTTCCTTGATATTTTTTTTTCTAATGCAACCATGACAAATCGACGGAAGGTAAGTTATTTGCTTTTTCTGTACATCACCGAGGTATAGGTGAGTATTCAACAAGCAATGAACTTTTATAACTTAGGTTGCACATATGAAGTATCTTTCAATTCATCTCACAGTCATCTGAAACCAAGATTCCCTCAATTGTTGAGTAAATTATTGCAGGAAAACAGGTCAATCCACGAAGTGACCGTTGTTCAAATTTGTGTAATCATTCTGAGACCTTTGGCATTGGTTAAACATGAAAATAAAACCTTCACAAATTGTCTCCTTTTACTTTTTTCTTTAAAACTATGTAAAATCCTATCTTTCTATTTTAATTTCTGATATCCTATTGGTGAAGTTGTATCTCAAAAGGTTCTTGTAGTTATGTTTGACGAGAAAGATGTATTTCTTCAACATTTTACTTCTATTAGTAATAGCACGTTATTTCTGTATGATAATTCTTGACCTTCTCCATAAATTTACCGAGGGTGAGAGAATTTCTGTTATACCTTCGTTTCCCCACACAAATGAGTTCCTCTGTTTAGAATATGTCTAGTGTGTTAAAATGTATCTCCTACTAAGACTGTTCTTAACTTCTTTACTGGAGTCAAAAGAAGAATACCATCAGTATGCAACCAAAATATAGCCGAAATATTATCCGATCTCGGCATTCCCACCTAGTGTACTTGCCAATTAAGATATTCTTATAATTAATGGAACCTGAGAACTGACGAATTAATGCCTAATTTTAAAATTGATATATAATAACGGGTAACTAAACACTACCCGCAATTGTATACTAAACTCCTACCGTGCATATTCTTTAATTTACTACGGAAGCTGAATATAATAATCGTGTTTCAAATATCAATACATTTTGTTTTGAAAGTGCTTTTCGTCACTCTTAATTAAAACAACTAAGTTACCTCGTATTTTAAACTTCACCAAATAAATAAAAGAACAACTCATAAGGTAGAAATGAAACAGCCAATGATTTTTTTTCATCAAAAAATCTTTAATAATATACATCCATATTTTTAATAAATTTAAGAAAAACATTTAGCTGAGGATGCTTAATGATTTTTAATGAACAATATAATAATTTAATAATTTACTATTACGCTGTTTGGCAAAAATACTTACAGAAGATCGAAATTGAAAGATATATACATTTATGTATATATATTTTTATATATACATACATATATATGTGTATTTATATCGAGGTTGTAATTATTTTTTTGTCTTTACATGTACAGCATTACAATATATTTTTTTCTTTGGATATAAAGGAAAGGCAATATTCATATCAATTTTGTTTAAGGTAACAAAAAAACAACAATCAAGTGTTGGATTCACAGATAATACTTTGTGCTGTCCCTACTTACCACCATTATAACAAGTTTTGAATTGATTTGAATTCGTACCCATAGACTTTATTCATTTTTTTTTTAAATTTCTAATCATTTTGAAGCAAATATAGTATCTATTTTGAGAAACCATAAGTATTTAATGAAAGTCTTAGTGAATATCTTTTTCGTCGATTGGAGGTAGATTTTATATATACCTTGATTTTTTAACTTTGTTTATGATAGAATTGTAAAGTATATATTTAGTTTTATATACACAGTCATGCTCAAGTGATATATGTAGCTAATAACAATGACAAGGGTTGATGTCTAATAGTCCTAATAAAACTCATTAAAATAAATATCCAATATAGTTTGAGCATGTTACTAGCTCCGGATATAATTTTAAACATGATTCGTTTCTTTTTGATACTTTGAAGTTATAATTATCTTATTTATAATTAACACCATTTCTTTTTCAAAAAAGAACATGTACCAATTTGAAATGTTTAATAAACTGGTTTAAATTTACTACTATAGATTCATCAAGTATCATTACAGGTATTTTCTTCTCCTAATCCAGGAGGGGTCGATTCCCAACAATAGTGAACAAAATTAAGTTTCCATATTCCATTGCGTTGATTACGCAAGCTGGAAGATTTTTGCCGGAAATTTTAAACCATAAAAGAAAGACCGTAAAAGAACTAAAACTTGACCAAGTTTCGAGAATAAACTTCAGAGGTCAGGAGTGTCGAAACGCTTTTAGTGCTACTCTACGTCAGGTTTCAGTACTAAGAGGAAAAATTGTGCCCTCATACTAACAGCTTAGTTAAATACGTGCAATTCAGTAATCATTATTATTACGAAGTGGTATGATCTGAATTAATATTGAGACTATAATTATTTAGGTAACTTTTTATTTCAAATTCTATATTATCCTACCACTACATAAAGACGCCCAGGAAGTGAAGAAGTGGTTTTGCGGCATCGTGGTGTAATAACGCTAATAACAAAGAAAGTGTCACTCTTTCGCTCCCACAAAATAAACAAATACACATAACTTATAAACTGAGTATTTGTTACGTATTTACGATTACATTAATATAGTAGCACATTACTATATACCATTATTTGATAATGCTCCTTCAACAATGGAAAGAGGTATCATTCTACAAATGAGTTCATAATGGTATCCGAAGTTGTATCTAAAGTTCTTCCCTATATTTTGATAACTCCGAGTACAGTAATGTTACGGTACTGTCGCCTCAACTACAGAGATATGCTCTCTGTGAAGCACAAAACTGATTTTCTTGTTTTCTTCAAAATGTCGGACGCTCTTTTCGGAATCCAAGAGTTAACTTGAACTAATCTAATGTATCCTAACGTTAACTAACATGATCTCTGTAAGTAGGGTTATAATATATCAACATTTATGCGTACATGTCCACTTTTTGATATTGAAAATAGTTATCCGCATACATTTTTTGAAATCTAATTTATACACATCTTTCGTATCCAAGCACAATTACGTTCTGGCGGATTAAAAACATGGACAGAACAAAGATGTATATTTTTCATTATACGCGAACCAGACACCAAATATCACATGATCTTTCCTGAGGCGACGGACTCGATATCAAAGCAGCTATGACGCGCTTGTGTTAAGCTGCTTTTAATCGTCAGTATGATCCAGTTGACGTCACACACCATTCAGTCAATGATGATTAAAGTGTGGAAATGGCTTACCTATTATTAATATATCTTGATGCTAATTTCAAGATATAAATATCAGGTAGGCTATTGTTTTGCTTTAGTCTTCATTGGCTGAATGGCGTGTGATATAACTTGGAAGATACTGTTGATTGTAAGCTGTTTAACATAAGCGCGATGCTCGTTATTATAGGCGTATACTGAAGAATTATGTGATTTGCTTGTCTTTAAAACTTTAATAAATTTATATTGCTCCGAATGGTTTCCAGACAAGAACTATAATCTGAAGTGCTTTGATAAATTATTTTCCCATCAAATTGGTTTGAACATAATATTACGTATTCGATGGCACAAGATCTTCCAGCTGACGTCATCACGGTCAAAATTTCTGTAAATGGACCTCCTGTACTAATCTGAAGATATTTTTTTAGTTTTAGAAAAAATATTGTGCTAACAATTTTAAAATTGTGTTCGTTGTAGGTAAAGAAATATCTGAAAAGAAATGCCAAATTACTATACACATAACGATGATAAATCTAAATGCGGAGTAGTAACTCAGGTGCATCTGGGACCATGTATCACTTGAGCATTAGGTATAACTTATACTTTACGGTCACTATCAAATTCATTCATTTAAAAAAAATGAAAATAATGTGATGGATGTGCATTGTTTTTTAATATAATCAAATTTTTAATGATAGCCGTCAGGGAAAATTAAGGCATACTACAGTAAAATTTATAATTCTTATTTTGTAAATTATGAGTTCTACAAAAAACTTTTACCAAAAAGAGGAAAACATTATATGCCTTTTCTGTCAAGTACAATGTATGTTTGAAACATACGTATTTCTTAATTCTTACAATATTTTATTTTGCATTTCAACTTTTGCTAACAAAAACAAACAGTCAAGAATTTGATTGGTTTGAAGTGCATTATTAATTATTTATCGTCCTGGTTTCTGAAATCAGTTATTGTTTATACATAGAACTCCGAACAAAATAACCAGTACTTGTAAAATGTACGTATTATTCAAGTATATAGCAATGTTTATATACCTCTGCGTGATACTTTGTATTCTAAAAGGATGAATAATTATGTTAATATCGTATACATGATATATGCACTCTCACAATAGAGTGTACAGCGAGGGAGATAGTTATGAGACTTGTAGAGCTTCAAAGAACAAACTGAATAATTTTTATACAATAATTTACAGAAAAATTATAATTTTTAGATGTCAGCATGACAAGAAAGTTTTACGTTTTATGACGTATATTTTCCAATCAAGAAATTAAAGCATTGTAAAAATAAATTGAAGAGTGTAAATAAATTAAACCCTTCAGTTACGAGTTTAATTTATCTCACATACATTCTTAATAAATATTTCCTACGAAGAAACGTACACGATTGAATCGTTGAAGGACGAGAAAGAAGACAGATAACGAACTTTTCTTGTTATCTGGTCACCATTATTTTGGTCGAGATGTTTAGGTTAGGTAAGGTGGTGTACTTATTAACGGCTTATATAAAGTAGACTAACTGAACTTTACATAACGTACATGCATACATTAAAAGATTACGTTACGTAAAGCTAGATTAACATATTTATATAAGCCATTAATAAATACATCAGTTTGCCTAACCTACCAAAATAGTGGTAGTAAAAAAACAGACAAGATCCGAACCAAATTATACGCTGGTGTAGAAAGGAATGTACAAGATGTCAGGAGAGGGCTGATGTGAAGAATGATGATACAAAACTATGTCAACGTAAGATTATATTGTTACATTACACGGTCACCTAGTCATTTTTAACGTTTTCAAAATATGCATTCTTTACAACGGTAATTTAAAATTATATTGCCTAAGGTGAATCATAAACTCAATCTACGAATGATTTGAATAAAAGTATTGATGACTTTACTCAGTATTTTAATAACACAAATCAGGACTGAACCGGTACGCTAACCCAAAACAAAATATATTTTGGAGAGACTTATACTCCCCAAGATATGGATTCCCTTTTCGTGGTATAATGCCTTCGTATAACAGCCCGAATAAATTCAATGATTAAACATAATGAAAGAAGATTTGAAGTAACTAATTTAAGCTTAGCGAACATCGGAAAATCTAACCTAACCGACCTATCCGGTGAAGTAAGTACAGTGCAGCTACACAAATATTCGCCCGGACGTGGATTCCCTCATCTGAAAAAAATGATGTCAGATCCAATTACGAGTGAATTCGATGGTCAAACTTAAATAAAGAGGACTTAAAATAACAAATTTCAGGTTCGCTAACGTGACATAATCTAACCTAACTGCCATTCACTGTTTTGAACAATCCGGGAAAGTATCTAAAGTGAAGCTAAGAAACATTGTCTACTCCATACCTATTTATGCTATGGAGTGGATTTTTTTAAAGAGAGATGATGATTTAAAAAACTCATCAAAGATCTAACAATGTACCAATGAAAGTAAAGTCAATAATATAATCCTCGTAGAATATGACATTTTAAAGTAAGACTAATCAGGATGGAAAGACATTTATTCGAAGAATTAGTTATAATCCGTTTGCAGCTGCCAATGAAGAGATAGTCCTGTTCCACTGTAATCTCTTCATGGTCCTTGTACTTTACGTTTTTTCATGTAATTTCATTTATATGTTTAATTTTTTGTTTCAGATTCGATATGCTACGTCAACAGAAATTAGGATAGGTTAGAGTAGATTGCATCAATACAAAAATCTTACACAAGGTCCATGAAGTGTTTACAATGGATCAGTTTCCAATGAAGTGTAGCAGACATTTGGGTAAGGGTGAAAATAGTGAAACCAAACGAGATACCGGTACAAATTATAACAACAGAAGAATTCATGAACGTTCAAGAAGCCAAGAAATATTTTTCTTGAAATTCTATGAAATGAAACTAAATGCTGAGAAATCGCAATCAACTCTATGTTGTTAACCAAAATAATTAATTCAATCTTAGTCATATACTAAAATACCTCATGTAATTAATAAACAATTGTTGAAGTACCATTGTCGTTTAGCTTGATTACACTAAAGATAATAATCGTCTAATCTAACAACAATAATTTGAAAAAGATTGTCAGATGAGATTGAAATATATCAGTCAAGTATTCGTACGTAACAAGCGTTGGATGGATACCTTTGTTTACATTGTTCTCTAAATTTTAAATCTATCATAAACTCAAGAATAAAAGTGTCTTTGAAACTCTAGAAGATAATCCATATTTTGCTTGTTTGTATACATTTCTCATTTTGGTTTCAAAAGTTATAACCTCACATTCATTCAACATACAATCTACTCTAGGGGATCTTTCATGCACAAGAAGAAAAATTTTTCGTGATTGTTCTCCTCGTATATGTATGGTATACTAAAACAGTAGAAGGAAAGTTATCTTTTATTAAAGTTTTTTTAATGCTTTTCATGTTTCTTTTTAGAGTTTCCTGTTCGATATACTCGTAATTGCCTTTCCATTTTATTATGTAGTCACTATACAGGAACAGTTCCTGAACTGACTGATTGTTTTTGTCTGATTTTTAAAACTGACTTTGTACACTAAAAGTTCACAAACACTATGTATATCTCTTTGTACCTTCACAATATTTTTATCAAGTTTTTTTCCCACAACTTCTCATACACATTTATTCACAAAATATACAAAACTAGCACTTACGTTAATTTCTTTCATTTGTTTTTTTTTAAATTTTACATTGTGTCCTTGATTTAATTCTTCTTACATTATATATACTTTATTTTACATCAATTCTTTAGTAAACTGCAAGTCCCAGCTGAAAACGATATGTATACTTGAGTTGCGTGATACGATAGGATTTTTTTTTAAAGTGAATTATTTTGTTTTTAAGAAAAATAAATATTTATTTAAAATGTTATTTAGAATGATATTGAGATAAGGTGTTCATACACATATACACTTTTGACAAGAACTTGAAAAACAACTTCGCATCACTGTATTTAGGAATGTATATGTAAAGGGGAGTTAATTGTTATATGAATGAAAACTTTAACTATACTATATCCTGTTTTATTTTCTCCTGGAAATTATATCGTTAAGTTGCTGTAAGCATAAATATTTAAAAAAAGGAAAGAATTAGATTTTGCAGTATATTTTCATTTTTTCCACTATCTCTAATAATCCATTCCTAATATACAATCATGTGAAATTCGGGGATAGTAACCAGGTTTTCATATTTATAGTGAAAGAAATCTAATGTACAATAACTATAAAAGCACCTTTCATTTATAAATAATTAACAAATAAAATAAAATAAACACAACAAAATAATGTCAAAACAAAATAGTTCTACACGATAGTTCTAACTAATCAGTGCTGTGTTTTTCTTTACAAGTTGACTGGGAAGGTAATAACGGTATACCTTTTTAAATGTATATATATATATAATATTCATATAAGGACATCACACAATCACAAATTGACCCTCTACGTATGAAGATGTAGCACATACACATCCTTGCCCAGTATCTTTTAAAAAGAGGGATTACGTTGCCCTCTTTAGTTCCAATGTCTGATATAATTAGACTAATTGTTTTACTTTTCAGGTGGTCATTTACAGCTAATATGGAAACAATATTAACAGAGAGAAAAGAATCCACCATTTTGTGTCATAACGTCTTTTTTAGTTTTTCGTTCGTTTTCACAAACTATTATCACTAGAATAATCACTATCTATTATTGATTTGTTTCTTTTTATACATAACATTTTCTTGAATTCTTCCTTGCACTCAACTCAGACACTCACAGACTTGCACTCAAAAACACTCGCGGATATTTCTCATTCTTCTTAAAAGCCAGAATAATCAATCATAAAGTACCACTAGAACAGTACTGATAATTGTTCTTCTTCTTCACATTTTTATGTTTCTTTTCAAGAGGCAAAACACTATAGTTGGTCGAGCAAGTTCTTTTAATTTCTTTTCTAGATATCAGATCGAGGAGCTTCACAAAGTCTTCCTTTTATTTACATATTCTTGTAATTATATATTTTCACACCCGTGTGCTAGAAATTGTAGCTACTTGTTGCAACTAAATAGTCCCTGTGTTACTTTGTAGAGGAAACTAAAGGACTGCCATAAGGTTGAGAATTACACGTCGGCAAAGCAAAAGGATTCATCGTTGCAAATGGGGACGATACCAAGCTTCCAACTCCTGCAACAGAGAATTAAGAAATGAAGATATTACTATTAGCATTAGGAATAGAAAAAATATTAACAAATGTATATTTAAGTACGTTCAACTGTCTTCAACTACATCTTACAGAGTTAAAGCCGCTTTAGACGATACAATTTCTCGTACGATGAATCTTAGCGAAAGCAGTGTGCCAGCGTAAAAAGATAAAAATTTATGGATTTATACCATAGCATCTTACCCTATTGTAGCATTCTTGCTTTCACACTCTGGTACTACTGCTAATCGTAAGATTCATCGTAGCATAAATGGTGTCGTCTAAAGAGGCCTTTAGAAATATGATTCAAACACATATTACATTTTTGTATATGTAATTTAGATACTACAAAGGAATCACCAAAGAAGGAAATCCTCTACAAATCGATGAAAAGTTTCGTCGAAATCGCTGCGCCTACTCAAGTTATGGTTGAAAAACTACATTAAGGAAAAACATATCTAACTCAGACCCTCTTTTTTTTAAGACGGTTAAAAATAAACTTCCATTTTCATTGTTACGTATATTGTTTTGTGTTGTATTGTACAAGGTTTTTGTATATTGGACATGCAATAATGAATAAGAACCCAAAATTTAGAGTATTTCTATAAGGTTCTAGAATGCTGGTCCAGCTAGATGAATCCATGTAAAAAATTTTGATAAGATATGATGAAATAAATAATGATACAAGAAATTCAAGGATTTAGTTCAAAATATTTTTTTTTAGATATACGGCTAAAACAAAGAAGGAACGAAACAGAATTACCTAGAATTCTGGATGGTATGTTTTTTCCTTTAAAACGAAGAACTGGATATCGGTAAATAAACAATAATGGGTGAGTTATGTTTAATTAATGTATTTTATCTTCAGTGTGATATATCGGCTGAATGAAGTAACAAAGAATCAAGAATTGTTTAGGATATGGAACGATAATCTGATGAATGATATTGAAATATACAATATGGAAGGATACTCTTATAAACGGTCATTGTTTACACATGGTTATTAGGTAATTACTATTATGTTTCGAACATTATCTTTAGATATCACGCTTAATGAATGTTAATATTATTAAATGAGTCTTTCATGTGATTCGGCCAACTCTTATTCTCTTTTAGATGCTTGTACATACATTTCACGACTTAAAGAAGCATGCGAACAGAATATTGTTACCGGTAAAACACAGAGCAGAACTGGCCTGACCTACTTGTTGCAGCAGGGAAGGCTAGAGTGACATTTTGAATTGCACTTAATTTTCTTTTTCACACAAAGGGACCTCATATTTTGGCATTTCGTCTTGCACATGCACCTGACGAATCCTTGGCCGCTTCCTGTGGACTGAGAAGTAGCTGCAGATCGGAGAGGTATTTCGTGGTCAGGAACGTCTTCAATTCTCATTAAGTTCTTTGGACATACGGTGAATTCTGATCTTGCGTAGAGTTGCTTCAAGATTCCTTCTGCAGTTCCAAGTCGGTGAAAGCCATCTTCCGTAACGTTCATAACAACTGCCAACAGATTGCTTGAGTCACCCCGCCCTTTGTCGACGTCGGGAATCGGAACTCGCACAGTGGCACCCAAAGGTACAGGATATATATATATTTTTTTTTGGTCAGAATCCCATTTCATTTTTTTGGCCTGAATCTCAAGGTTCAATTTCGATTCCATTTTACTTTGGATAGCTTTCTCAATATTGAAGCAAACATTGCACAAAAATGCTAACCCCATAACCTTCTACTTCGTCGCCAACATCGTCTTTAGGAGAATGTCCACAAATGGCATGAACGTTTTGGCCACACTTTTGACATGTATGAGCACCGCTGATTTCTTTTAAGCAGACGCAACAGATATCAGAAAAAGTAGGATTTTCGGTAACCACGGAAATGGAAGGTTCTTCGATAACCATGGCTTCATCACTGTTTTGGTTTCCTCCATCATGGATTGCATTCTCATCTATGTCTTCTGCAGGGAGCTGTGCCTCTTGCATTGATTAGTCTCGTCTTTCTTCCTACTGTTGTGTTTTTTGTACGCTTTCTATTATTTTTTCCAGTTCTTCCTCAGTCTTTACGTCTTGTAAAACGTCGTCAGGCACGGACGACGTCGAGAGACCTACTCTAGCTTTGCAGCCGAATAGAGCCTCGTATGGTGACCTGTTAATCCCAGAATGAAAAGCTCTGTTTTTCATAAGTTGGACGAACCGCAGTCCCTCACTCCAGCAGCTAGTTTTTTCATCTTGCATCCAAGTACACAGCATATTTTTAATGTCCTGATTTGCTCTTTCGACGCTCCCCTGACTTTGTGAGTGACGCGGCTTACCATGGACGATCTTCAAGGTGGGCCAATACTCCTTTAGGCTGCTTACCACATTGCTTGCAAATTCCCTGCCGTTATCGGACTGTAGAATCGTTGCAGCACCAAGCAACGTAAATATGTCGATGAGGTTGTAGGCTACTCCTTCCGCTCTCTTTGATTTCAGAGCCCTGAGAACTACAAACTTAGTGAGATGATCTTGGTATACCATTATAAACTTGTACTCTCTGTCAGGATGGGACTGAAAATCGATGATGTCGACCTGACAACGGGAACTGAATTCCGAAAAAACCATCGGCTTGACCACAACACCCTTTTTAACACCTTTTTGCTTCTTCTGACAAGGCTCACAAAGGTGAATGTACAGCTCAATATCATGACGGGTAATGTTCTTATACTTGGGTGAAAGTTCTTTCAACATCCTGTCCCGTCTTCCATGACCAATAGCCAAATGGGCCTTATGGAGTATGCCAAATAACTCGGAGTCCGCGACGTAAAATTGAATAGCACTCGTACCTTCTTTAACAGGATAGATCAACTTAGTTTTATTCTCGACCATCATTACGTCATAGTGTTTCAGCAGCCAATAGTCCCGTGGTTCCTTCTTCATGGTCGTCTTAGCCTTTTTCACATCGTAGACTAACTTTTGGTAACTGGTTTCGGTTAGGAAAACACAGTTTTTAGCAGCATTGGCTCTTACTTGAGATAATTCATCGCAGAACCGTCGTTGCATGTCAGCATGGCGTGATTCCTGTCTTGCCACTACACTCCCTTCCGACATGGTGATACTAGAACAACGGAAAAGGATGACGGGAGAGCGTCTGTGGAACCTCAGTGGGATGCTATACACTGGAGAACTATTATGGCGATATCCGTGGCGTGATAGTTGAACGTCGTACAACAATACGCTGTCTTGCGATAATTATTGACGTGTACGGCACTCACGTGCTTCGCAATCATTAAACAAAGACCCGAATGCCACCGCAAACAGTGGTGGCGGGATAAAATGGCGGGATTAGGCGTATACTTTGCCGGCAGACAATCCGGCAATCATTTCATTCTTTGACGTTCGATTTTAGGCATTCTATACATTACCTAGGCATTCTATAGAATGCCGGATTTAACACTTTGCCGGTAACATATATATAACATGTGTGCCTGTTTTTTTTTTAACTTTTAAGATATTTTACCATCATAGAAAAAAGTATGTAGAACTGGCATTTCTTATACTGGATCCTAAACTGCTTGTATCTGGTCTAAAAACTCAAATGAATCAATATCTTCCTTCTAATCGTAAGATAAGAAGCAATATTGTTCTAGCAGGATATAACTGAAGCAAGATA